>NW_018923261.1:14244-30440 GCF_002207925.1 Prunus avium | reverse complement strand
TAGATTTATATAAAACAAAAGAAAATACTAACAAATATAAATTTAAGGATAAAACTTGTATTAATTTTGTGCTCATCACATTGTTCATTTCAGAGCAAGCTCACACACTAACAAAAGTAAAAGCAAGGCCAACGGGTAATCTGTGTAAAGTTAATCATCTTACTATATTTGGGCTTTGCACTTCTCAAACGTCCTCAGGTCTCTTGATACTGTTCACTTTTATTGTATTTTTTGCAGGAGGTAGATTGATACTGTGCACTTTTATTGACATAGGTAAGGGCATATATCCGGTGCCTTTTGAAATCTGTGGATATAGAGCACCAAAAAAAGTTCATTTACTCATGATTAATTAGTAATGTTACTGCGCAGGACTTGTTATTTTGAAATTTATATTTGGCTCTTGATCTATAAATGGCGGAGAAGGAAATTGTCAATGTATAGCACCATAGAAGATTTTCTGCAGGCTGATAACAACTTCATCCCAATAAGGTACTCTTACTCAGACATTAAGAAGATGACTGGTAGATTCTAGGACAAACTGGGTGAAGGTGGCTTTGGCATTGTATTTAAAGGAAATTTGCGCAGTGGTCTTTTTGGAGCAATTAAGATTTTGGGCAAGTCTAAAGCTAATGGGCAAGATTTCATGAGCGAGATAGCTACAATTGGGAGGATTCACCATGTTAATGTGGTGCGACTTGTTGGTTATTGTGTGGAGGGATCAAAGCGCTCTCTAGTTTACAATTTCATGCCCAATGGGTCACTAGATAAATATATTTATTCAAAAGAAGGAAGTATGCCTTTAAGTTGCGATAAAATGTAAGCGATTTCTCTTGGAGTGGCTTGAGGGATTGAATATCTGCATGAAGGTTGTGACATGCAAATTCTGCATTTTGATATCAAGCCTCACAACATTCTTCTTGACGAGAATTTCAACCCAAAGATTTCTGACTTTGGGCTAGCAAAACTATATCCAACAGATAACAGCGTTGTCTCTATGACGGCAGCTAGGGGAACATTGGGATATATGGCTCCTGAGTTGTTCTACAAAAATCTTGGAGGTGTTTCATACAAAGCCGATGTCTACAGTTTTGGAATGTTGCTGATGGAGATGGCAAGCAGAAGGAAGAACTTGAATGCCTTGGCAGAGCATTCAAGCCAAATTTACTTCCCTTCTTGGGTGTTCGATCAATATATCGAGGGAAAGGACTTGGAGATGGGTGATGTCAATGAAGATGAAATGAAAATAATAAGAAAGATGGTCATAACAGCCTTATGGTGTATACAATTGAAACCAAGTGATCGTCCATCAATGAAAAAAGTCATAGAGATGCTTGAAGGGCATGTTGAATACCTACAGATGCCTCCCAAGCCTTTTATGTGTCCACAACAGATGCAGGCATGGACTTTGTTTTTTTTTTTCCTTTTTGAAACCCTAGACTCTGTTAACTGGCTTGGTGATGATCAACTAGTATGGAATCTGCCGTTTTGAACAAAAAACAAACAGAGCGTATCACATTTGTAGACCACATTTATAATAGACTTGTTTCGTACAAGGCGAAAATGGTGTTCAGAGTGTCAGAGTAATGAGGTATAACTTTTTGTTTTCCAAGTTTGAAGAGACATGAATCAGTGTGTGCACGCCCAAACCACAATGATGTGAGCTTCAATTGACCCCATTTTAAAATTTACCTTCACCAGTTGCTTCTGTTTTTCACCAAAGACTCTCCGACGGTCAACTCAATTGAAATTGTGTCTATTAATTGACCTTCGTGATGAAATCTTTCTAATGGAAGAGGCCAAAGGTCATGGAAGCTAGAGAACTGCAAAACGAGGAGTCAAAAAAGAAAGTTCAATCTTTCCCCCTATTTCATTAAAATAAAAAATAAATAAAAAGAAAGGTTCAATGGTTGCCTTTCTAGACATTTTAGAAAGTAGTCGCTGATGATTCAACATCCCAACCCCACCACCATCTCAAAATTAATCTCTCAATCAACTGGGGTTGCGCGGAGAGGGCCGAGATTTTTTAAACACTTGTATGTTAGGCTTCCATCTCCAACGCAAAGATACTCTCTTAAATACTAGAAGAACAATATTTCTGCAAGACACACTATTGGGGAACTTTGAAACTTCAAGGATCACATGATGAAGCAAGCGGGACAACGGCAATTTATGGAAGCTGGTGGACTGTCATGTTAAAACTTGAAGCAAGATTGTTACACAATAGTTTATGTGCACAAGTGATGCATAATATTGGATTTGGCAGCCAGTGATTGTGTGGTAGCAATAGGTCGAATGTTAGGGTCATTGAAACGCCCCTACTTCTAAATTCTATGTAATGCTGGACCATGAGGCATGTGCTGGTCAAGTACAAACATCAAGAACTATATGATCATAATTGATTGCATACATAAGTGTGTTTACATGTAATGATGTAATGTATAACTACGCGTGTTACTCCAACTCAGGAATTGCTTGTAACTGAATGTTTAGATTTCTTGCAGCCGTACTTGCATTGGTTCCTGCAGCACCTGTAGAGGCAAAGGGATTGGGAGGCATGGTTAAGCTTTCTCCTCCTTCCAACATCTGAACCACGGCTTTCATTGAAGGGCGATCCACTGGATGCCATTGGATGCACCAGAGCCCTACAGTTGCAAGTTTCTTTGGAATTTTACGTTCTCCTTCTTCACCGATATGGATGCGTAGATCATCTCCTTCTTCTAGAAGATTATAAATCCATTGGGGATAGTAGATTTCATTTGTGTTCTCCGTGGCTGAACCGACATTCTTCCTTCCTCCTACCATCTCAAGCAGTAGCATTCCAAAACTATACACATCTGACTTATAGGATACATTTCCAAAGTTCCTGGAGAACACTTCAGGTGCAATGTAGCCCATGGTGCCCCTAGCTGTAGTCATTGACACTATGCTTTGATCCTTGGAACATAACTTGGCTAAACCAAAATCAGAAATCTTTGGAGTGAAGTTGTGGTCTAGCAAAACGTTATGAGGTTTGATGTCGAAATGGAGGATTCGCTGATCGCATCCTTGGTGAAGATATTCAATTCCTTTGGCTATGGCTAGAGCAATATCTTGCATCTTATCCCAACCAAGGAAACTGTTCTTATTGTCTGGTGAAGAAATGAAATCCTGCAGTGAACCATTTGGTAAGAACTCATAAACAAGAGCTCGTCTAAATCCATCAGCGCAAAAGCCAACGAAGCGAACGACATTGACATGGTGGATATGACCCATTGTTCCCACTTCATTGATGAACTCTTCCCCATCTCCCTTAGAACTATTGAGGACTTTCACAGCAACAAAGAGTTCAGAAGAAGCTTGTATGACCAATATGGAACTGATGAGAGATTATACATCTTTGTACAAGACAGTAGGGGCAAGACCTCAATGCTGTAGGAAGAAGCAACAGAATAAACTTGGTAGCCAGGGCCACTGAAGCAGGGGACTGGTTCATCTAATTGCCTCTCAGCTAAGGAACAATTGAATAAGGTAATATCATACATGAAATCTTTTGAGAAGTGGAAGGGAGAGATTGACTTGTTGAAGACTTTCAAAAGCTTCACCAGAAGACAGCTTTCTGGATCATATAATTGGACTGCCTGAGCCTTATAATCTATGCTTTTGACTGCGAATTTGAATGGAATTGGAAGGTCAAGAATTGTTTCATGCTTCTCATTGCATGACAGAACAAACCCAGGAAAGACACAGTGATCTGGGTGCCTGCCTTTGAGGCTGAAAGGGAAATGGACAGCTGGGCCTTTATCTCCACACTTCAATTTTTCGCAGGTATCTTGGGGTTCTCCAAGCACTGTGGAGAAAGCCAGAAAGATTAAGCAGAAGGAAGAGACGATAATTTTTACCATATCTAAGGCTGCAGAAAAACGAAATGGAATCCAATAAGATGTCCTTCCATGATTCAATTAACACTTTAATAACCAGGAAAAGAAAATTAAAATAATGAAAAAAATGTTTGGGATGAAAAGACTATAAAAGTCAACAGTTGACTCGGCGGTGCCACGACATGTCACATTCGAGACTCACTGAATTGAAGATTCAATTTATTATAATTATTTTATCATGGAAAGTAGAATACAGAGAAACTTCCAAGGCTGCTGTTTGTCTGTTTGAAATGATGAGTCAGCAAGTACAAACTAAAGATAAGGGATGACCTGGGAGACACCCAGATGCCCAAGTTCACGACCTTGTGGTCCTAGAGCACTGGCTGGTTGGTCCCTTTCAAGGCCTTGGAGGTACAATTTCTTCTTTTAATTTATAGAAATTAAATTTAGATTGTTTTTTATTTGATTGTTTTGATTTAATGATATGTATTTATCTATCTATCCAGGAATCAGAGTGGCTAAAGTTTACTTTGCATGAGTTGCTGGGTAATGAGTATTGCCAGAAGCTACCAATGTTGAAATCATCAAGATTGCTGCTCTATCCTACAACAAGTGTTTGCTGGAAAAACAGACTGACTTGGGTGAGATTTTGTTAAGATGGCCATAGACTTGGAATCTATTTTTCCTACCTGGAAAGCTTTCATATTTAGCATCAAACAATTTATCAGAGAGCTCTAGAAGGACCACCTCACAGTTGATGTTCATGACACAAACGAACACTGCCATTGTTGAGAGAGGTGTTGAGAGATCTAGAGGTTGAGGTGGATGGGGAGAACCAAGAGATGTTGAGAGATCTAGAAGGACCTCCTCCGCCATTGTTGAAGACTCAGTCGCCGGGATGCGGCTAAGGCTAGGCAGTTGACCACCTCCTTTTCTTTGTTATTTTTTAAAAAAAAAATATTTACATCCTTTGTTTATGGACCGAAATGCCCCTCAACAATTAACCGCAGTTGCTCTATTTTGACAGAAATTGGAATTTGTCCTTAAATTGCTCAAAATTGAAAGTACAGGGACAAAATTGACCAAATTGAAACGACAGAGACCAAGTAGTAAAAGTGAAAAACTACAGGAACCCAAAGTGACCTTTTGCCTATTATAAAATTACAACTTGTTCATTACTCATTGCCATGCCGAAAATCTACTCACAGATGAACTCTTATCTCCCTCCCTCTCCATGGAAACTCAAACATCCTCTTCTTCATGGTTTCTAATTCTATCTCTTCTCGCCATCACCTCATCCTCTGAAGCTTCCAACGAGAAAACTATCGGTCGTGTCTGCCCTCCTTCATCCTGCGGCAGCATCCGCAACATAAGCTACCCATTTCGACTCAACATTGATCCAACCAACTGCGTCGTGTCATTTTACACCCTCTCATGCGAAGACAACCTCACAATCTTAAAAGGGTAATAAAGGTATTTCATCTTAATAATTAAATTAAAAAATATACAGCTGTCGATTTTTGGGTTTATTTTGGGTGTGTTTATATACATTAAATAGTAGGGTTAATTACAGTATGGTACCCTGAAGTTGTACCCTTAAGGCATGTTAGTCCCTATCTTTTCAATTTTAACAATCACATACCCTTAATTTGTAAATTTTTTGCAATGTGGTTCTGCCATTAGGGTTTCCGTTAAATCTCTCCGTTAGTTGCCTACGTGGCACTATGGGTACGTGATTGTTAAAATTTACAGAAACCCTAACGGCGGAACCACATTGCAAAAAATTTACAAACTAAGGGTACGTGATTGTTAAAATTGAAAAGATATGGACTAATATGCCTTAATGGTACAACTTCTGAGTACCAAACTGTAATTAACCTTAAATAGTATAGGGTATTTTTATAGTTTTATGTCTAGAAATGGGTATTTAACTAATTTTCTAATACAATGAAAACCAAGTGATCGTCCATCAATGAAAAAAGTCATAGAGATGCTTGAAGGGCATGTTGAATACCTACAGATGCCTCCCAAGCCTCTAATATGAGTCCACAACAGATGCTGATAAGCGATCATCAAAATAGTCCAAATCCGGCATGTTCTAACTTGGAGCTAACATGGACCTTTTCAGCTAGGTCATGATCAAATAGGCATGGACTCTATTTTTTTTCCTTTTTCTTTTTGAAACCCCAGACTCTGTTAACTAGCTTGGTGATGATCACTAGTATGGAATCTGCCGTTTTGAACAAAAAAGAAACAGAGCGTATCACATTTGTAGACCACATTTATAATAGACTTGTTTACAAAGCTGAAAATGGTGTTCAGAGTGTCAGTAATGAGGTATAACTTTTTGTTTTCCAAGTTTGAAGAGACATGAATCAGTGTGTGCACGCCCAAACCACAATGATGTGAGCTTTAATTGACCCCATTTTAAAATTTACCTTCACCAGTTACTTCTGTTTTTCATCAAAGACTCTCCGACGGTCAACTCAATTGAAATTGTGTCTATTAATTGACCTTCGTGATGAAATCTTTCTAATGGAAGAGGACAAAGGTCGTTGAAGCTAGAGAACAGCAAAACGAGGAATCAAAAAACAAAGTTCAATCTTTCCCCGTATTTCAATTTTTTTTTTTTTACAGGTTCAATGGTTGCCTTTCTAGGCATTTTAGAAAGTAGTCGCTGATGGTTCAACATCCCAACCCCACCACCCTCTCAAAATTAATCTCTCAATCAACTGGGGTTGCGCAGGGAGGGTCGAGATTTTTAAACACTTGTATGTTAAGCTTCCATCTCCAATGCAAAGATACACTCTAAAATACTAGAAGAACAATATTTCTGCAAGACACATTATTGGGGAACTTTGAAACTTCAAGGATCACATGATGAAGCAAGCAGGACAACAGAAATTTTATGGAAGCTGGTGAAGGACTGTCATTTTCAAACTTGAAGCAAGATTGTTACACAATAGTTTATGTGCTCCAGTGATGCATATTATTGGATTTGGCAGCCAGTGATTGTTTGGTAGCAATAGGTCCAGTGTTACTATGTTAGGGTCATTGAAACGCCCCTATTTCTAAATTCTATGTAGTGCTGGACCATGAGGCATGTGCTGGTCAAGTACAAACATCAAGAACTATATGATCATTCTTGATTGCATACATAAGTGTGTTTACATGTAATGATGTAATGTATAAGTACACATGTTACTCCAACTCAGGAATTGCTTGTAACTGAATGTTCAGATTTCTTGCAGCCGTACTTGCATTGGTTCCTGCAGCACCTGTAGAGGCAAAGGGATTGGGAGGCATGGTTAAGCTTTCTCCTCCTTCCAACATCTGAACCACGGCTTTCATTGAAGGGCGATTCACTGGATGCCATTGGATGCACCAGAGCCCTACAATTGCAAGTTTCTTTGGAATTTTACCTTCTCCTTCTTCACTGATATGGATGCGTAGGTCATCTCCTTCTTCTAGAAGATTATAAATCCATTCGGGATAGTAGATTTCAATTGTGTTCTCCGTTGCTGAACTGACATTCTTCCTTCCTCCTACCATCTCGAGCAGTAGCATTCCAAAACTATACACATGCACATCTGACTTATAGGACACATTTCCAAAGTTCCTGGAAAACACTTCAGGTGCAATGTAGCCCATGGTGCCCCTAGCTGTAGTCATTGACACTATGCTTTGATCCTTGGAACATAACTTGGCTAAACCAAAATCAGAAATCTTTGGAGTGAGGTTGTGGTCCAGCAAAATGTTATGAGGTTTAATGTCAAAATGGAGGATTCGCTGATAGCATCCTTGGTGAAGATATTCAATTCCTTTGGCTATGGCTAGAGCAATATCTTGTATCTTATCCCAACCAAGGAAACTGTTCTTATTGTCTGGTGATGAAATGAAATCCTGCAGTGAACCATATGGTAAGAACTCATAAACAAGAGCTCGTCTAAATCCATCAGCGCAAAAGCCAACCAAGCGAATGACATTGACATGGTGGATATGACCAATTGTTCTCACTTCATTGATGAACTCTTCCCCATCTCCCTTAGAACTATTGAGGACTTTCACAGCAACAAAGAGTTCAGAAGAAAGCTTTCCTTTATAAACAGTGCCGTAGGCTCCTTCCCCTAACTTGTCGTTGAAGTCATTTGTAATCCTCCTAATATCTGCATATGAATATCTGCTAGGTTTGAGAGCTCTGTAATCGTCTAAAAATCTTTCAATCTCTAATTGATTCTCCTTTTCTTTTGTGTCAGAACTATAGACATGATAGGCCGCAACGACAAGGAGTAGCACAAAAAATGAACCCAGGGATGCACCTGCAAGGGAATCCTTTGTAAATATCACCACGATCTCATATATACAAATGAAACAAACTGCAACTCCAATTAAACAACTCACCTGTAGCCACCCATTTCCTTTTTGTACCTGAAAAAAAAAAATACACTGTCAAACTAAGTAATTAGAATGAGCTATTGCTTGGGAAATATCCTTTAAATAAACAGTGCTGCTACTTTGCTCTAAACTTCCCAATAAGTAAGCAAAAAGTGGATTGCAAATGATAATATCTCCTTTCATGAATGCATTGTATTATTTGCATCTGCAGATAATTGACTAGTATAGCAGAATATTAAGAATCTGTAACAATTCAAATATATATGAACCAATTAAATATACATTAGCCAAGTTAACCTCGAGGACCACGAACACCAAAAAAAAAAAAAAAGGAAGGACACAACTTGATAGATTCATCAACCTCAGAGACGTTTTGCGATAAAAAGCCAATAAATAATGCTGAGACGTTTTGCGATAAAAAGCCAATAAATAATGCTGCAACTCTGCTCTCAATTTCCAAGTAAGCAAGCAAAAAGTGACTAGTAGTAAGCAGAATATTAAGAATCTGTAATAAGTTAAATATATGTGAACCTGCTTTACTGAAGTCCACACATTCAATTTCACTTTTGGTGCCATTATTCTTCAATCTACACATCTTTCCCATTGCCTCACACTGTCCACAATTTGGTTCAGACCACTCCAAATAAAGATTGGCGGGCTTGTCTGAAAAATATGGAACTGATGACAAATTATACATCTTTCTACAAGACAGTAGGGCCAAGTTCTCAATGCTGTAGGAAGAAGCAACAGAATAAACTTGGTAGCCAGGGCCACTGAAGCAGGGGACTGGTTCATCTAATTGCCTCTCAGCTAAGGAACAATTGAATAAGGTAATATCATACATGAAATCTTTTGAGAAGTGGAAGGGAGAGATTGACTTGTTGAAGACTTTCAAAAGCTTCACCAGAAGACAGCTTTCTGGATCATATAATTGGATTGCCTGAGCCTTATAATCTATGCTTTTAACTGGGAATTTGAATGGAATTGGAAGGTCAAGAATTGTTTCATGCTTCTCATTGCATGACAGAACAAACCCAGGAAAGACACAGTGATCTGGGTGCCTGCCTTTGAGGCTGAAAGGGAAATGGACAGCTGGGCCTTTATCTCCACACTTCAATTTTTTGCAGGTATCTTTGGGTTCTCCAAGCACTGTGGAGAAAGCCAGAAAGATTAAGCAGAAGGAAGAGATGATAATTTTTACCATATCTCAGGCTGCAGAAAAACGAAATGGTATCCAATAAGATGTCCTCCCATGATTCAATTAACACTTTCATAACCAGGAAAAGAAAATTAAAATAATAAAAAAAATGTTTCAGATGAAAAGACTATAAAAGTCAACAGTTGACTTGGCGGTGCCACGACATGTCACATTCGAGACTCACTGAATTGAAGATTCAATTTATTATAATTATTTTATCATGGAAAAAAGAATGCAGAGAAACTTCCAAGGCTGCTTTTTGTCTGTTTGAAATGAGTCAGCAAGTACAAACTAAAGATAAGGGATAATCTCTCTTCACCCTCTGTTCTCACAAGGGGATGACCAATTTGCTAATGGAGCTATGATGCTAGTTTCATTTTCATTCCAAAAGGCATCTTAAATGATTTGTGAAGCTGTCGAAGTAGACTAACCAATCATGTGATATCCTTGACTCACCTACTATCGGTTTTCTTCAAAAAAGACGGCATCTCTTTTCTTGCAACTTGCTATCGGTTTCAATTTTCTTGAAAAAGATCAGCTATTACTCGAACTTTTAGTTACAAATTGATGTGACGCACAATAACAAGACAATTTTTATTTTACCCAATAGACCTCAACACATTTTTTTTTCATTATGCTAATTTATTGTGTATTCTATTTATTGCCAATCTCTCTTTTTATACATTTATTCACGATATTGGGAATAAATTGTCAACGAGTTCTAACCGAATGGAAAAGAGTCTTTACTAGACATGTTGTCTAAAATTCGAACCCCTAACACCTTAGTAGTGATGTGTGAGAAACTCTTCTCCGGATTTTAGTTTAGAATATATATATATGATATTGGAAATAAATTATTATAAAATTATAACTTGTTCATTACTTATAGATTTGCCGAAAATCTACTCCCAGAAGAACTCTTATCTCCCTCTCCATGGAAACTCAAACATCCTCTTCTTCATGGTTTCTAATTCTATCCCTTCTCGCCATCACCTCATCCTCTGAAGCTTCCAACGAGAAAACTATCGGTCGCGTCTGCCCTCCTTCATCCTGCGGCAGCATCCGCAACATAAGCTACCCATTTCGACTCAACGGCGATCCAACCAACTGCGGCGTGTCGTTTTACACCCTCTCATGCGAAAACAACCTCACAATCCTAAACCTATACTCCGGAAAATACACCGTCCGATCAATCAACTACGACAACAACACAATCCGAGCCGTCGATCCCGGCCTCCGCAAAAACGACTGCTCCTCTCTTCCTCGCTATTCTCTGTCGCCTTCCAACTTCAGCTTCCAAGATCCGTACAAATGGTCAAGTTCAAATTGCACGCAAATATGCAGAAGTTCGAGCCCAATTATTTATTTGAAGTGTGAAAGAGTTCCAGCCAATTCGTCGCTGTATGTGGACGCAAGTTCTTGCATTGGTAGCAGGGGTTATTATTATGTGAAGGCGGGGACCCTAACGACGTCGGATTTGGAGGACGGGTGCAGGGTAGATCGGACGGCTATAACGACGTTGTATGAAAAGGATCAAAACGGTTCGTATCAGCATATACATGAGGCACTGGAGTTTGGGTTTGAGCTTGAGTGGCGCCCTGATTTGTATACGCGTTATTCCTGCAGAGGATGGGACTTTTCTAGGAATTGTTATCCAAACCGGTTCATAGGTATGTGTGTGAGAGAGTTCTCAAATTAATAAACCCCTCTCTTCAATTTAAAGATAGTACATAAGTTGGTCTCTTGGTCCTCTAA
This sequence comes from Prunus avium, assembly GCF_002207925.1. Next base: position 19,235 of record NW_018923261.1, on the reverse strand, counting down.
TCCTTAATTTTTTGCACACATCAAAGTGGTATCTTCATTTTCAATTTTTTATTATATAAGCGATATTGGAATTCAAACACATGACCTCGGGTTAAAGGAACTGCTTAAAAGTGCATATTCAATTTTCTAATGTTAAATGTTTTCTTTCCTTGTCATTGCAGGTTTCTTTCAGTCTCTATTTGAATGGATGGATGGTAAGCAATTTCTGCCCCAAATTTTCTTCATTTCTTCATTCCCGGTATTTTGTTTTGCACTTAGTTTTGGAAGTAAGTCAAGAATTTGATTTTGTTCTTTTTCTTTTTGGGTATTTCTTGCAGCCCAACGATATGCAGTACTCTTAATCCTCGGTAAGAGCTTGTATCTTCTTTAAGCGAACATTTATTTTCATCTTAGCAAGCATATATAAAAAGGACAATGGCAAAAAACTCAATAACCCTATGGTGATGTTCTTGCGCAGGAGTTTTTGTTATGGCAAGATTTGTATTTGGCCTTCCATTTGTCATTGCGGTTTTGGTCTATAAATGGAGAAGAAGGCATTTGTCTATGTATAGCAGCATTGAAGATTTTCTGCAAAATGAAAGAAACTTTGCACCAATAAGGTACTCTTACTCAGATGTTAAGAAGATGACTAGTAAATTCAGGGAAAAAGTGGGCGAAGGAGGTTACGGCACTGTTTTCAAGGGAAAGTTACGCAGTGGCCGATTTGTAGCAATTAAGATGTTGGGCAAGTCCAAAGCTAATGGGCAAGATTTCATCAATGAGGTAGCGACCATTGGGAGGATTCACCATGTTAATGTGGTACAACTTGTTGGCTACTGTGTTGAAGGATCAAATCGCGGTCTAGTGTACGATTTCATGCCTAATGGTTCTCTTGATAAATACATTTATTCAAAAGATGGAAGTGTCCCTTTAAGTTGTAAGAAAATGTATGAGGTTGCTCTCGGAGTGGCTCTCGGAATCGAATATCTACATCAAGGTTGTGACATGCAAATTCTGCATTTCGATATCAAGCCACACAACATTCTTCTTGATGAGAATTTTGTACCGAAATTGTCTGACTTTGGTCTTGCAAAATTGTACCCAACAGATAACAGCATTGTGAATTTGACAGCGGCAAGGGGAACAATGGGATATATTGCTCCTGAGTTGTTCTACAAAAATATTGGAGGTGTATCGTACAAAGCAGACGTGTATAGTTTTGGAATGCTGCTGATGGAAATGGGTAGTAGAAGAAAGAATTTCAATGCATTGGTGGAGCATTCAAGCCAAGTTTACTTTCCTCCATGGGCGCATGACCAATATAGTGAGGGCAAAGACTTGGAGATTGGCGAAGGTACAGAGGAGGAAAAGAAAATAATAAAAAAGATGATAATAGTTGCCTTGTGGTGTATACAGATGAAGCCAAGTGATCGTCCTTCAATGAACAAAGTCATAAATATGCTCGAAGGAGATGTTGAAAACCTACGAATGCCTAACAAACCTTTCCTAAGTGCGGAAGAGATGCCGGTAGGCCATGTTCAAGAGAATTCCAATCCAAGTTGTTCTAACAGGGAGCTAACATGCACTCTGTCAGCTAGGTGATGAAAAAAAAAATAGAGCCATATGCTGGTCAAACAAATGGTTTTCCATTGATATTTCCTTAATATTTCCATCGATATATCCGTGTTTTTCGACCACCGAAACTCTCGATATTTTAGACCTTGATTGTAACTTAACCAAGTTGAAAAAGCTCTCATCTTGCCAGTGGGGTTGAACCACAGTGGTTTTCGTGGTTCCCTCCCCCCTCCCATGGCACCCGGGCTGGGTTCAAAACTTATAATGTGCAATCTTGAGGAACCCAACCCAATGATTTACTCCCCCTTCTCCCTTCCTATTTGTTTGAATAAAATAAAAAAACTCATCTTCAAAATCAAGAGGAATTATATTGGTTATGCATTTATGCAGTAACAACCCGACCTATATACAAGCATTACTGTTTTGGTTTGAATTTAATAGATGGGTCCAATATGGAATGGAGGATATTGAAACTGTAAGACGTGGAATGAAAATGGCCAAATGCGTGTGGGATTAGTATTACCTGTCCGTTGACTGACTTTCTGACATCAATAGTAGCGATTTGAGTGGACGGTGCTGCTTTTTCTGTACCACAAACTCATAGATATCTCCAGAACTTGTAAATCTAATTTCTGAACAATCTCTCTCTCTCTCTCTCTCTCAATGGGAAGTGGAATAAGGCCCCTTCACCGTCCACTGGAGGTATACGTTGCACTGCGACAACAATGTTACGGTATTGTACCTACATTATGGGCCAAACCTTAGGTCAAATATTTCCTTCCATTTTGGGATTATTTGGCCTAATTAACAGTTATTTAAATCAAATACCTAATTACGTCAATCTCTCCAAATTGGGGATGAATAATTCTTTTTCATATGTGGAATTATTCTTCTAAAACCCTAGCCTCTGAGGCTCCTATAAATACATGGCTGCACCAAGGCTTGAGATAAATCTAAAGTCCTACCTTATCGGTCCACCATTTGTAGTGGTGAGGGAACTCTTTGAATTTAGTTTTCATCTAAATCAATTGATTCACTGCAAGTTCCACCTTTCTACAGGAATGTATATGATCTTAACATCATTTCTGCGCACGGCCTGATGGTGTGATAACTTGAAAATAATTGAAGGCTGTGTGCACCGGTCATAAAATAGTTTGTGTATTGTGTCTCTTAGGAGTTTCCATACATAACCAAAAGTTTCAATGTACGTACATTGAATTTGTGCTCTTTTCATTTTATTTTATTTCTTTTAAAAGGGAATTCTGGAAGTTTGGTACTCTGCATTGATTAGCATAATATGTATTTCTCTTTTTTAACTACTTTGATTAGTAATTATGTTTTAGTTATTATTTACTTAGTGAATGTTAAAGGAAAAAAAGAAAAAGAAAAATTGAATTACTATTTATTAAGTAATAATATAATTCATGGAGTTAATTAAAATATTCTATGAACTATTTTCATATAAGTACTACCTTATCGGTCCACCACTTGTAGTGGTGAGGGAACTCTTTGAATTTGATTTACTGCAAGTTCCACCTTTCTACAGGAATGGTTCACATATGATCTTAACATCATTTCTGTGCAAAGCCTGATGGTCATAAAATAGTTTGGGTATTATTTCTCCTGCTCATGCTTTGTGCCTTTGTTAGAGGTTTATGTTAGGTTCATAGGTTCATAGGAGCACTCCTATTACTCATTGTAGTGCTAGGGTCATAGGAACACCTCGTTCACAAAACTGTTCTCAAACATGAAGACAATCAAATAGCACCACATGCCTTATTGTGATTGTTGTTTGTTTTTCGTTTCTAATTATCCCAAGACATTGCAGGCACGTGTTGTTGAGGAAGAATGGTTACACTTTCTTTGAGTAGAAAACAGAACCAATAGAATTATGAATTTTACATACATAAGTACATAGACATATATAAGTACACATGTTACTCCAACTCAGGAATCGCTTCTACCTGAATGTTAAGATTTCTTGCAGGCCTACTCGCATTTGTTTGTGCGGCACCTGTAGAGGCAAAAGGATTGGGAGGCATGGTTAAGTTTTCTCCTTTTTCCAGCATCTGAACCACAGCTTTCATTGACGGACGATTGACCAGAGTCCTACAATTGCAAGTTTGTTTGGAATTTTACCATCTTTCTTGTTACTCCAACTCAGGAATTGCTTCTAACTGAATGTTTAGATTTCTTGCAGCCGTACTTGCATTGGTTCCTGCAGCACCTGTAGAGGCAAAGGGATTGGGAGGCATGGTTAAGCTTTCTCCTCCTTCCAACATCTGAACCACGGCTTTCATTGAAGGGCGATCCACTGGATGCCATTGGATGCACCAGAGCCCTACAGTTGCAAGTTTCTTTGGAATTTTACGTTCTCCTTCTTCACCGATATGGATGCGTAGATCATCTCCTTCTTCTAGAAGATTATAAATCCATTAAGGGTAGTAAATTTCATTTGTGTTCTCTGTGGGTGAACTGACATTCGTCCTTTCTCCTACCATCTCAAGCAGTAGCATTCCAAAACTATACACATCTGACTTATAGGACACATTTCCAAAGTTCCTGGAGAACACTTCAGGTGCAATGTAGCCCATGGTCCCCATAGCTGTAGTCATTGACACTGTGCTTTGATCCTTGGAACATAACTTTGCCAAACCAAAGTCATTGACACTGTGCTTTGATGTCTCTCATTGCAAGACACAGCAAACCCATGATAGCCACAGTGATCTGGTTGCCTATCTTTGAGGCTGAAAGGGAAATGGATAGGCGGGCCTTTATCCCCACACTTCAATGTTAGCAATATTGGCTTCTTGTGTGATTGTCCTTTGTGGAACACAAAGACATGAAACACAAGACACCCCTTGTCTCATGGCACTTGTCTCATTCCTTGTTTTAGGGAATACTTTTCTTGAGCAATGTAATCCTTGTTTTAGGGAATGTTTCATGGAATGTCTTAGGGAATGTTTCATGGAATGTTTTAGGGTTATTACATGTATATATGTTTTGATGTGTAATAGAATGAACATAAGTTGAAATCAGAAAATATGCATAGCTCCCAAAAATCTCTACACTCTCCATTATCTCTACTCAACCTTCAATATTTCTCCTTAATTTGACATGGTATCAGAGCAGCGATCTTGCTGACTCTAGTCTCGAATCGTTGCTGCAATCATGGGAGAAAACGATTTCTTTCCCACTGAAAGTAGCACCACCGATCCGGCTACTCCTTATCAACCTACCTTCACAGAATTTGCTACTCAAATGGCTGAGTTGATGAAGACACAAGCATCAACATCGACTACGACTCCGACTCCGACAATTACCTACGAAACCTCCTCTGTACAAATTGGCATTAAATTGGATGGCTCCAACTATGCCTTATGGTCTCAAGTTATTGAGATGTATGTTGCTGGCAAAGACAAGCTGGGATATCTCAC
>NW_018923260.1:182700-195211 GCF_002207925.1 Prunus avium | reverse complement strand
TCCATTCATCCAAATTAGGCCTTAACATGCTTGAATTGCATGAATTATGCTCTCTAAAGCCATCATTATTACCTAAAGCTCAATGAACTGAAAGATAAACACAAAAAGGATTAAAAGCACAAGTTTAACTCAAAAACATAACCAAATCATAAGTTAAAAGGGTACAAAATGATATGTAATTTATGCACCGATCACCGTCCACATTTTCTGGAGTAGGAAGCTCCTCAGATTGTGGCTGCTCAAATTCTGGCTGGTAAGCTTCTTGTTGCACTTGAATGTGAGGAACTGAAGCGCCCATTTCTGCCTCTTGGACTTCCATGGCTGCGCAGGCTTCGTCTCCAACATTGGGGACTTGTGCTTCCATTGCTGGCGGTTCTGTAGTTGGAGTAACATATTCATGTAAGGGCAACATGTCATTGTCGCCCCCTTCATTCATATGAGGACTACTGACTTCCTCATGAACTTCCCCATGTTCATTGAACCCACCATTTCGTGTTTTCAAATGCTCTATCTCCACCTTAAAATAGTGTTCCATTGAAGCGAGGGTCTTGCTAAAATCCTCCACACACTTTTTATTTTTTTCACGCTCCTTCTCATGTTTCAACTTATCCTTCCGTACCATTTCTTCCAAGTCATGCACTCTGTTTCGAAGCGCTCGATTTGAACTGGCTACCTTTGCCAATTCATCCTTTGTCCTTTGAAACTCATGCTTCAAAGTGCGTAACTCAGTGGATGGGACTTTATTTTGCATTCAGTTATAATGCAACTGTTACATTACTCACAAAATATAACCCAAATACAGCTATTGTTTTGGTATTGTATTGTCTATATATTTACTATATACTGATTATATAGCAGCGCCATTAAGCTTATTATGACGTATATATTGAAGGGTAGCACTTTTTGTTCAACAGAAGGGCTGGTTTTTTCTTCAGCATCGTCGCCAAACAATTCAACAATGTCTTCATTGTTCTCAACATTGTCACCCCAAGTCCAATAGGGCTGCTGCTTGTCATTTACACTTTGGGGGATAAGTTGAACATCAACCTGCAATTTATACATACAAAACACATATTAGTAAACTTATTATATTTTCATATGCATAACATTATCATTAAAAATATAACTAACCTCACGGTTCTTGAATACTTGGCTCATTAGCTCATGAAAATGAGCCGAAGTATTGGACCTCCATTGTAGTATACGAGGGATATGGGCATTCTCTTCTTGCACGACAAAATGCAGTGCAGCCAACGCTGGGAAGACCTCAAAAGTCCAAATCTAGTTTGAAGAATAAAACGTCAATCACTGAAAACAAATGAAATTGAACTTATACATTAATGGAAATATGCTTACCTGAAATGCAAAGCCAAAACCTTTGATGTGGTACTCTCTTGGTCTACCACTTGCCGTTGTCTTTGCTTTCTTTTTAAATTTTTTTGTTTTTGTAGCTTTTTGGGGCACTTTTACTCGCTGGTAATTTGCACAAAGTGCCCTCAAAAGTGAGGCATTTGTCTTGGCATAAGAAACAGCACCCCATGGATACTTCACAAACTCTTCAAGGTCTTCCGCCAATTTCAAATATTGCATGTCAATGTGGACATGTTTTCCACTACCCAACAGCACAAAAACAGCAAAGTATACAAATCCAAGCTTCAATACATCCTCCTCATCAGTGCAGGCGAGGAAGGCTTTTTCTAGTTCCAAAAGGGTGACACTTTTATCGTCGCAAAAGTATTTCCTTTTCAATGAGCAGTTCTCATTAGTTGCAATCGGGATGAAAGGCAGGTTTCCAAACCTTAGCCCTGTCACGATGCAAAATTGCTGCACCGTGAATTGTATCACCTTATTGCCAACGATGAATTTTATCCCGTTGACTTGAGAAACTGTCTTGGGATCAGCCTTCCTCAACAACAAGCCGTGGACAATTTGTGAAGTCCACTTAAGGTCCTCAATGAGTAATAGATGACCAAAACAACTGTCTTCGAACCTTTGTAACTGTTGCCGACTCAATTTGTCCTTAATTGTGCTGATCGCGCTCTTTGTATGGGAAAGGGACAATGCCTTTCCCTGGAACTTTTCTTCCTCAGCAATCATCAGCTTCAATTTTGAAACCATATTTCCCTACACACCATTACTTAATATTAAATTTCCAACAAATGCTACTGCAACTGCAAAACAACCTATAAAGATTCATGTGCCTAATGTAGAGACTATAAATGAACATCTACAATTTCCCTTCTTTGGATGACACAAAACAACAAACAGACACACAATCCAATTGCATAAATCGCCAAAACCATTAAACTCACAATGGAACGGGAATAAAACCATAATAAATTGGCAATAAAACAGCACTACGATGCCAATATAATAACACTAAAAAGGCAATCCAACAGCAATAAAACAACAATACAACACTAATAACAACAGAAAACAACAACAGTTTCAAACAGAAGAACAAAGAACACACTCCTTCACTATTTCAAATAAGGAATCATCATAATCAGACAATTTCAGAGATACCCCTAAACCCTAAACCAATTTCAGAGAAACCCATAAACTAATTTCATAGAAATCCATAAACCCTAAACCAATGTCAGAGAAACCCCTAAACCAATTTCATACAAACCCATAAACCCTAAACCAATTTCAGAGAAACCCCTAAACCAATTTGAGAGAAACCCCTCAACCCTAAACCAATTTCGAACAAACCCCTATATCAATTTCATATAAACCCCTAAACAAATTTCATAGAAACCAGACACCCTAAACCAATTTCAAAGAAACCCCTAAACCCAAAGAAAATGACGATGAACAGTACCTTTTGGACGTGAACGGTGGAGTTAAGCTTCGATGAACATGAAGACCACTGCGTGAGAGAGAGAGAGAGAGAGAGAGAGAGAGAGAGAGAGAGAGAGAGAGAGAGAGAGAGCTGACAAGAGAGACCGAGAAAGACCGAAGAGAGAATGAGAGCTGAGCGAAGACAGAGTGAGAGTTGAACGACAGAGAGACAGAGAGACAGAGAGACAGAGCAAAGAGAGAGAGAGAGCGAGCAACAGAGAGAGACGAAGCCAAGAGAGTTGAGACCTGAGCAACGAAGACAGAGATAGCTGAGCGATAGAGATAGTGAGAAGGGCGATAGAGAAAGTGAGAGGCGCGATAGAGAGAAAACAAAATTTCAGCAAAAGTGATATGTCTACAATCAGTGAGCAATAACCGAAAATTTCAGCAAAATTTCTCCTGTGAACTCCCCCTCCCCTTTCATCAACGACCACCTAACCCAAAGCCACCCTCACAACCACATGGTCAAGACTGACACTTCCACCACCACTATCGCCGAAACGGTAGCGCCACCAAACGACAAGTCATCGTCCAATATAGCCACCAATGCTTCGTCTCCGGCAGCGAAGTCGGAGTAAAAGCGCTGGGCCAACGAGGTGGACTACCCTCCCAAGGAGCCCAAGAAGAAAAACAACATGTCGTCTACTTTTTAGCAGGAAGTGACCGTTGCCAAAATGAAGATCACCAAGAACTAGTTCCTCGACGGCCTCAAAGACTAATATTAGTGTCGTATGATCTCTCTCTCTTTGAAATTTTCAACTTTTTGTTTTAATTAGGGTTTTGATGCAAAGTACAGTGGGGCTAGGGTTATTGGGTGATTTTGTTAATAATTTTGGGGATATAAGAAGCCTAGAAAAGTTCAAGCAATTACTTTGCCCACGATTTTGACTCCTGCCCACAAAGATATCATTGCTCAGGCTCACAATGGTCGTTGATGAAGTTAGGAGAGGGAGGTCATGGGAGAGAGATGGAGAAGAAAAACTTTTATTTATTAATTTTTTTCATTGTTTATTTTTTTTTAATTAAACAAGTAATTTCATTATTTTATTATTTCATTATATATTTTAATTCCACTTAAGCAAAAAAAAAAAAGTGGGATCTTCACATGACACATCATCACTTGTGGTAAAAAGACTAAAATAGCTTTGCCACGTCATCAAAACTGACAGAGTTATTAAAGGAGATAACGGTGAGGGATAAAGTGGAACACGAAACCACAGTCAAGGGGGTTAAGTGGGCCACTTTAACTTTAGGGGGGGATAAAGTGAGATTTGACAGAAGTTTCAGGGGATACTACAGCAAACAAGCTTAAAAAATATATATTAAATATAGTGGTTGGGTTCGGGTTTTCCCTGGTTCAAAGGATGTAGTTTTTCTTCTTCTTTTTTTGGCTTAAATGATAAAATGGTCCTTGTGTTTTAGCCCGTTGGCCAATTTAGTTGATGTGTTTTCAATTTGGCTAATTTGGTCCCTATGCTTTGCACCGTTAACTAATGTAATCCAATCCGTTAAACCTTTGTTAAAATATTCATAAAAAATACAAATATTTGAATTCAAGAACAATCCCTAACTCCTGAATATCTCCCAGTAGGATCTTCACCATGCGGTCATCTCCCCACTCCCCCAAACCACATCGCTGAGCAGCCCCGACCACGCCCATCCTATTTTTTAAAATCTTTTTTCTAATATTATGTTTTAGTTTTAATATGTTTTTAAATTAATTCGATTTTTAAATTAACAGAATGGGCCATATTGGCTAATAGTGCTAAACACAGGGACCAACTTGGCCAAATTAAAAACACATGGACTAAATTGGCCAACAAAATAAAACACAAGGACTATTTTAGCATTTAAGCGTTTTTGGTTTTTTTTCAATCTTCTTTTTTTCTAAATAATTAATTTTCTTTACTATTTTTTTTTTTATGAATTTTAAGTTTCAAATTATTTTTAATATTTAATCTGATTTAAATTTTTTTAATTGAATTTTTAATTTTTAATTAATATTTTGGGAAAAATAGGGTAAAGTAGGACAAAATGAGTTTCAAGTGACAAAGTGAGACTCAAGTACACTTTTATGGGGTATAGCAAAAAATAAGCCTAAATTTTTTAAAATATATATATTTTTTTTAAATTAAAAAAAATTAACCAAGAACCAAAAGTTCAAAGTCCCCACACACCCAACCCCGACAACCACCCAACTAGCCTACCGCACCGGCAGTAGCCCAATCTTCTCATCACCGGCCAAGGATTGATCCCCTCCTTTCTTTCTCACCTTCTTTCTCTTTGCTCCCAGAACAGTCTGAGTCAACTAGAACCTAACTTATAAATTGGGTTGGTGCACAACGTTAATTCAACAGATGTATTGTTTATATGAAGTATTTGTTTGATTATACGTCAAATTTTTATTTGTGTGGATTTAAAAGTTGAGTAGTTGTGAATTGTTATTTTAGATTATAGAGAAATAGCAATATGCATTGATTTTAAAGGAAATAGCAAGCTGATCCTAGCTTGACCTCAAGCCAGTAGAATTCAAGTTATTTGAAAGGTTAAGTTTGTGAGTTAGCTTAGCTACTACCCAATGGTACTGTGGTGGTGCCTATTATATGAACTTATGAAAACAAATATAGTTGTTTATTAATGTTTATGTCGTTCATACTAAATGTTAGGGAAACCTTTTCCCCTATATCGTATATTTTCATTTTGCTTCTATTAATATAGGATTTTGAAAATTTGAAAACAAAAAACATTAATGAGGTTGTACACCAGCACTACACTATTATAGGGTTATGGTAAATTTAGGACTGATTAAATCTTAGAGACTACAATTTAGCTATATTTGTCAACTGCCTATTTTTTTCTTAATCATAAATTGCATCTATAACCACATGATTTAATTTGGAAAAAATATATATAATTATACTATATCAACTGATCATGTTGCGCACGTCTATTAGAGAGATGACAAAGAAGATGATCAGTTTAGATGGGAAAGAAATGGAAGTGTGGGAGAGAGTCCGATCTTGGGGTACTTTATGGGTTAGTCTAACGAATTTTAGGAGCTTAGATGATTCAAATTCAATTAATATTAGAAGCTTCCTTGGAAAAAAAATTAATATTAGAAGCTTTAAGTTTGAACAATTATTGATGAAAACAACAGTAAATCTGAAATTGAACATACAAGTGTTATGGAAAGAAAATTCAACATTAATAGGAAATCTCCAATTTAAAAGTAAAAATAATTTTGTCAATCTAGATAACAAGTAATTTTAGATTTGACAAAAAAAAACAACTTATAAATTTGTAAGAGCAAGCACTTACGTATAGTCTTTGTTAGTTCCCGAGTAAAATTACCCAATAGAAAAATAGAGGGTTTCACATTGTTACTTATGAACGTACTATAAAACCTTCCTCGTCTTCCCCCATTTTCTTAACTTTTTGAAGTTAAAAATTCCAATTTCTTATTATTTTCCTTTAGTATCCGTAATACTATTTTTTATTTAGGATTCCAATGGATGAATAGATAAGCGAAACAAAAATAAAATAGTCAAATACTTTTATGTAAAATTAATTAAATAAAAAATGAGGCATAATAAACCGGGGAGGGAACCGTGAACAATAAAAAATATAGATTATTATAAATAAACCCAATTCTAGACATGTATTTATAAAAAAAAAACCCAAACACTATTTAAACATAGAAACACACTCAAAATCAACCCCAAAATCAACAATTGTATATTTTTTGGGTGTGTTTATAAATGGGTTTTGAGTGCGTGTAATGATGGGTTTTGGGTGTGTTTATAAAGTGTTTTGGGTGTTGGGTTTTTTTATAATTTCAGCCCCCATTTTGGGTGTTTTAGTGAAACTCCCTAAAAAATAAAAACTACAAAGAGAAGCTCAAATGATTTTATTTTCCTCTTCCTATCTACACACACACTCATTGCATAAACCATGAACAAAGGAAGCACAATAAAAAAAACAAAAAATAAAAAGAGAAGCTCAAATTCTTTTATTTTCCGCTTTCTAGCTACACAATCATAACTTGCAATACGTAACAAGAATTCCTATCTCCTGTTTGTACCATATTTGGAAAAATTGCCAAAAATGGTTTTATTCTCAAAGAAGATTTATTAAACCTAAGCCCAACCTTTTTCTTATAGAAACAACGAAAAGGGCTTTTCTTGATTTGGGCTAGTAGTGGGCGAAAGCCTCTTAAAAGCCCATAGTACGAAAATACCCCAGCTTTAGTCCACACTAAAGTTAAGAAAATGGGTAACCGTTGCATATCGACCCACATGAGGGTCTGAAGAGGGGTTATCACCATTAATGACGACTTAACCGCCATCTCTCCCAGCAAGAAAGCAAATTGGATAATAGACGCCAAAGCCGGAAGAAGTCGATTACCAACTGGATTTCCAGCTACGAAAGGACACAAGTCAGTTTGGCATCCCTTGAAACCAGTAGGTTTTGTCCGAGATATTTTGTCCTCCCACCTATGGACCGACTCACAAGGACAGATCAACAGTTGACTTTGGACAACAGCCAAATATCCTCCTCCAGCCTTCATCATTAGGAATTCTTGCCTATAAATATAGAGGCTCTACAGCAGCATAAGAGGACTCTCTCTCCAAAAACCAAATGCAACGTCTAGAAAACACTTTAACAAACTTCAAGATATTTTCAAATAGCCAACCCACTGTTCAGATAACCAGTTGACAACTGTTGAGTTTATCTTTTGTTTGCTCTGCCATCTTCATGGTATGATTCTTGTTGAAATAATTGGTTTGAATTTCTATAAATATATTTTCTGTATAAATTGGATAGAGAAATCTCCAATTTCTTCCATACTGTAATTTATATTTAAGAGCAGCTAAATGGAGAAATTTTTTACTTTGGTTTCAACCTGTCATCATACCAAAGTTGGATAGAGAAATCTTCAACGGTCGGAATCCTCTTTACTTTCTGAAATTTTCTCTAGTTGCTTTTAAATATCTTTCGTTTATTTACTTCATATATTTCTGCAGATTAATTTACTTGCCCGCCTTTATATATTTAAGTTTCTCATTATTTGGACCTAAGATAAGGGTTTAGGCCCGAATATGGCTTAATTAGTCCGAAAGTAAGGGCCTATCCAGGCCCGAACTACATTGTTAGGTTGAATTGGCTGAATTTTGATGCCGGTCTAAGGTCATCTCGGGCCCAAGCTAGGTTTTTGAACCCGAACAAGGGAGCATTAACCACAATATTGGTTTCCTTCTTATTTGATCAGGTACTACCTGTATCTGTTAAACCAGCAACATACGAGTGAAAGAATATTGAAGTCCTCTTGATTGAGGCATAAAAAAGAAGGGAGATTCACTATTATACCCAATATAGGAGCCTAAATTATAAAAAAAAAACTCTATATGAAATGGACTTTAGAAACACACCCAAAGCCCATTTACAACATAACAAAAAGACTTTTAACTTCTTTTAAATTACAAAACTGCCATTGATTTCTTAAAACAAACCCAACCCCAAAACCTCATAACAAAACCCAAAACACTCAATAGGACATCAAAGTAATTTAATAATCAAAATTAAATTCAATAGGACCAGCTATCATTTTCAGGGGTTTTTTTTGGGTTTGTTTATAGAAATTAAATGGTGTATGGTTTATTTATACTTTTCGTGTTAAGAATGTGTATAAATATCTCAAAAAGGAACTCATCCAAGCCAGTACCCCCTTTGAAGCACAATGGCTTGACCAAAAGTCTAGAACAAGCGTAAATCCACCAAACAGATATCCTACATCACATATACCAGGTCTATTGGGCTGGTCTCATACCCAATAGTGGCACGCCTACGCAATCCGCGATCCGACTCCTTTCCACTCTCTAAAGCAACTAAACCCGAAAGACAGAGAGTCGAAAAAAGGTACCAACATCTCCAAATCCAATACAAACTTACAATAAAATGACCAACAAATTGATTCAAGCCATCAAATCCAATACACACTTAAAACAAACTGTATAATTCATAATTTTCCATAATTAAGCACACATCTCTTCAAAAACAAATCCCACTTTGCAAGTATTGATGAACAAATAGCACAATAAATTGTCACTACACCACAAAAACGTAATAATGGATACATGAGGGTTGATGGGTTTCCCTCATTAGTGGAGGAGAGAAAAAGAAGGAAAATAAATAGTAAAATCAAATGAAAGAAAGGACGGGAGAATTCGAAGAAAACGAATGAAAGAGAAAATGAGAAAAACTCTCGTTCATGCATGGCCACCAATTAGTTAGGAATGTTGGATATAAAAGCAATTGCCTTCTTTCAGTTCAATGTATCCCTTAGAAAACCAAAACTTAGAGAGTTTTGAGAGATAAGAAAGCCTCACTTGTGTGAGAGAGAAAATCCTCTTGAGAGAAAAACCAAGAGAGAGTTTAGCCACTGGTGTTTGGTGAGATTATTATTGTATTTCCATTATTTTTCTTAGTGGAAGATAGAGTGTTATTTTTGCTCATTTTATTTACACAAGGCTGAGAGAAGTCAGATCCTGGGAGTGCCATATTTATTTATTGGCTCTTTTATTTTTCGCCATCTTTCCCAACAAGTGGTTTCAGAGCTTCAGGTCAAAAATTATATTCTTGTGTAATTTAAGATGGAGGAGTCGTCGTCATCATCATCAGCAACAATGTTAAAATTGACTGCATCCAATTACTCCATTTGAAAGCCAAGAATGGAGGACATCCTTTATTGCAAGGATTTGTATGAGCCCGTTCAATTGCTGGGACAAAAACTAGAAGGGAAGTCAGACGATGCATGGAGCATTCTGAATAGAAAAGCTGTCGGACAAATCTGACAATGGGTGGATCAAAGTGTGTTCCACCATGTGGCACAAGAGATAGATGCATACAAATTATGGACAAAATTGTCGTCCATGTACGAGCGGAAGACCGATCAAAATAAAGCATCGGTTATCCGACGTTTGGTAAACCTTAAGTACAGAGATGGTCGAAGTGTTAGCGAGCATCCCAATGACTTCCAAGGTTTGATCAACCTGTTGACGAATATGCAGATGGTGCTTGATGATGAGTTACAAGCACTAGTGTTACTCAACTCTTTGCCTAATAGCTGGGATACACTAGTAGTATCTTTAAGCAATTCAGCTCCTCAAGGCGTTCTTACAATGGACATAGTTAAAGATAGCATGTTCAATGAAGAAGCAAGGAAGAAAGAACAAGGTGTAGTAGTCGAGTCAGAAGCCCTCGTCTTAGAGTATCGTGGAAGAACTAGCAATAGAAAATTCCACAAGCGAGATAAGTCAAAGGGCAGGTCAAGAGATGGCTCGAGAGGGAGGTCCAAGACAAGAAGGGACCTAGAATGTTACCATTGTGGTGGGCTAGGCCACATGAAGAGAGAGTGCAGGTTGTTTAAACGAGAGCAAGATAGAGGTAACGAAAAGAGTGATGCCAGGCACACGACCGCAACTACCTCTGGTGGAAATGAGGTAATTATTCTATGTGGTGATGGCTTCATTAATTTTTCCTCTCAAGATACATGCTGGATAGTGAATTCTGGTGCATCATTTCATGTCACCTCAAGGAGGGACTTCTTTACATCTTACACCAATGGAGATTTTGGTAATGTGAGGATGAGAAATGACAAATTGTCCAAGATCGTGGGAAGAGGAGATATTTCCCTTGAAACCAACACAAGTTGTCACTTGGTCCTCAAGGATGCGTCTGAATCTAATCTCCAATGGATTACTTAACGATGAAGGATACACCAATGTCTTTGCTGAAGGGAATGGAAACTCAGCAAGAACTCTCTTTTCCTAGCACGAGGGAAGAAGGAGAACACCCTATACATGACACCTGCAAAAGTTAGTAATGGGTATGTAAATGCTCTCGCAGAAGACTCGATCAAGCTATGACACAAACGGCTCGGTCACATGAGCGAGAAAGGGTTGCAAATTCTAGCCAAAAGAGAGGCACTGACTGGGATGAAGAAAGGCATGCCTCTAAAATCATGTATGCATTGCTTGGTTGGAAAGCAGCATAGAGCTTCGTTTCAACATGGTCATGCACAAAGAAAACCCAATGTATTGGATGTTGTGTACTCTGATGTTTGTGGTCCTATGACAACTAGTACTCTTGGTGGTGCAAGATATTTTGTTACCTTCATTGACGATCATTCCAGGAAGATATGGGCTTACGCACTTAGAACAAAAGATTAAGTGTATGAAGTTTTCAAGCAGTTTCATGTCAGTGTTGAACGAGAGACTAGTAGAAGCTTGAAACATATTCACACCGATAACGGAGGAGAATATATGGGGGCGTTTAGAAACTACTGTAGAAGTAATGGAATCAGGCATGAACGATCTATTCCGAAGACTCCTCAGCATAATGGCATAGCTGAGAGAATGAACAGAACAATTGTTAAAAGAATAAGAACAATGTTATCTCATGCCAAACTGCCCAAAAGCTTTCGGGGTGAAACCTTGATTACTGCAGTTGATCTAATCAACCTTTCTCCTTCAGCACCTTTGAATGGTGATGTCCTAAACAAGTTCTGGTCAGGAAAACACGTTTCTTACAATCATCTAAAAGTTTTTGGTTGTAGAGCTTTTGTTCATATTCCTAAAGACGAGAGATCCAAGCTCAACACGAAGTCGAAAGAATGTATCTTCGTGGGATATGGGAACGAAGAATTCGGTTACAGGTTATGGGATCCTGTAGCTAGAAAGATTATTAGAAGTAGAGATGTTGTCTTCTTTGAAGATCAGAACATCGAAGACATTCGAAGAGATGATAAACCTGATAATCCTAGAAAATATCTAGCTAACTTGGATCCAGTTCCTCCTCTATTGGAGCACAATGACAGGCGAGATGAATCCAATGATACTGATGATCCAACTAATGATCATATTATTAATGAACCAGTTGATGATGACATGAGTGATGGTCATACAACTGATGGTATAGTAGATGATGTAGCTAATGAGGGGCTAGAAGCACAAGCCCATGAAGAGCCAGCGGCCGAATTCCAACCAAGAAGATCGACCAGGGTATTAAGATCTCCGAGTAGGTATTCTCCAGATGATTACATTCTCCTAACAGACGGGTTGAACCCCGTTTGGGTGGTTGAAAGCCATGCATGAAGAGATGCAATCTCTGCATGAGAACCACACATATGATCTAGTGAACCTACCAAAAGGTAGAAGAGCACTCAAGAACAAATGGGTGTATCGACTGAAGACGGAAGAAAACAACTCTAAGCCCAGGTTTAAGGCAAGGCTAGTTGTGAAAGGTTTTAATCATAAGAAATGAATTGACTTTGAAGAGATTTTCTCACCCGTAGTGAAGATGTCATCCATACGGGTTGTACCCGGTTTGGGTGCAAGCCTGAATCTCGAGATCAAACAGCTAAATGTGAAGACATCTTTTCTTCTCGGAGATCTTGAAGAAGAAATCTACATGGAGCAACTGTTGCGTCGATACAGCAGCAACAAAATGGATTCAGCTGCATCCTCAACTTGTGATACTCGCAAGTGCACGAGCCGTTTGGTAGTATAGCATATGTAAGTGCGAGGTCGATCCCACGAGGATTGGTGATTGAATGATTCAATTCATTTTCCCTACACAAAACAGAAATGAAAAAGAAAGGAAATAAATA
>NW_018923260.1:161766-174611 GCF_002207925.1 Prunus avium | reverse complement strand
AAATTTTTTTATTTTTTTTAAATTTTTATAAAAAAAAAAACAGAAATTTAAAATAATAACAAGTAAAGAGAAAGGATTGAAATACTCCCCCTTGATGCGATTAGGTCGATTGCTACCAAGCACCTTCTTCTTGAACACATGGGTTGCCTCCCAAGAAGCGCCTTAGTTAATGTCTTGGCAAGACATTATGTAATCAGCTAAGTTGATGGTACAAAGGGAAGTTGATCCACCACATGGCCTGCTGGAATGCCAGCTGAAATTCCCTCATAGAATGGCTTTAAACGTTGTCCATTTACTTTGAAAGTTGATCCATCTTTAGGGTTTTGAATTTCCACAGCTCCATAGGAAGAAACATTGACCACGGTGAATGGCCCAAGCCACCTAGACTTCAATTTTCCTGGAAAGAGACGCAAACGTGAGTTAAACAAAAGAACTAACATACCTTTGGAGAACTCTTTCCGTTGAATGTTTCTGTCATGGTAACTCTTGGTTCGTTCTTTGTAAAGCTTTGCATTCTCATAAGACTCATGTCTAATTTCTTCCAATTCATTGAGCTGAAATTTTCTAACATGGCCAGCCTTGTCCAGATCAAAATTCAACTTCTTGATGGCCCAAAAGGCATTGTGTTCAAGCTCCATTGGTAGGTGACAAGCTTTCCCAAACACAAGAGTACAAGAAGTTTGATTCCTTCATGATTGAACACAGATATCGGAGGACTACTTCAGACCATTGTGTATTTGTGAAAAGATTTGATGATGGTGAATTCATCATACTTCTTCTCTATGTCAATGACATGTTGATCGTAGGACAAAACAGTGACAAGATTAGCAAGCTGAAGAAAGTGTTGAGCAAGTCTTTTGCTATGAAAGACTTAGGACCCGCAAAAAATCCTCGCTATGAGTATATCCTGTGATAGAAAAAAACGGAAGTTGAGGTTATCACAAGAAAGTTATATCAAGTAGGTACTAAAGCGGTTTAACATGGATAAAGCAAAACCAGTTTCTACTCCATTTCCTAGTCACTTCAAGCTTAGTTCAAAGCAGAGTCCTACATGTGAGAAAGAAAAAAGAAAACATGGCTATGGTGCCATATTACTCAGTTGTTGGTAGTCTGATGTATGCAATGATTTGCACGAGGCCAGACATAACGCACGCAGTTGGTGTTGTAAGCAGATTCCTGTCTAAACCAGGCGGAGAGCATTGGAATGCTGTGAAGTGGATTCTCAGATATCTCAGGGGTACCTTCAAAATGAGTTTATGCTTTGGAGGTGGAAAACCTAAATTGATTAGCTACACAGATGCAGACATGGCAGGAGATCTTGATTCCAGAAAATCTACTTCAGGATACCTGATTACATTTTCAGGGGGAGAAGTTTCGTGGCAATCAAAGTTACAGAAATGTGTTGCTCTATCAACTATAGAGGAAGAGTTTATTGCAGCTACTGAAGCGTGCAAAGAAATGCTCTGGATGAAGCAATTCCTACAAGAATTAGGGCAAGATCAGCATAAATACATTTTGCATTGTGATAGTCAGAGCGCGATCCACTTGAGCAAGAATCCTAGTTTTCACTCGAGGTCGAAGCACATTGATGTGCAAAATCACTGGATACGTGATGTGTTGGAGTCTAAGCAATTACAACTTGAGAAGATCCATACTGATGACAATAGTTCATATATGATGACCAAGTCCTTTCCTAAGGATAAGTACGAATTTTGCAGAAGAGCAGCTGGACTGCTGGAGCCCTCTACCTAAGTCGGGAGGGGGAGATTGATGGGTTTCCCTCGTTAGTGGAGGAGAGAAAAAGAAGGAAAATAAATAGTAAAATCAAATGAAAGAAAGGACGGGAGAATTCGAAGAAAACGAATGAAAGAGAAAATGAGAAAAACTCTCGTTCATGCATGGCCACCAATTAGTTAGGAATGTTGGATATAAAAGCAATTGCCTTCTTTCAGTTCAATGTATCCCTTAGAAAACCAAAACTTAGAGAGTTTTGAGAGATAAGAAAGCCTCACTTGTGTGAGAGAGAAAATCCTCTTGAGAGAAAAACCAAGAGAGAGTTTAGCCACCAGTGTTTGGTGAGATTATTATTGTATTCACATTATTTTTCTTAGTGGAAGATAGAATGTTATTTTTGCCCATTTTATTTACATAAGGCTAGGAGAAGTCAGATCCTGTGAGTGCCATATTTATTTATTGGCTCTTTTATTTTTCGCCATCTTTCCCAACATGAGGGACTCTCACAGTAAAGAAGTTCAATTACACAATGTACTTGCAGTAGTATTGACAAACAAATAGTATGATATATAGTCAACAACATTAACAGAACTTAATAACTTGAGTTAGTCTTTGGATTTGCGACAACCAACCTTGGAATCCTGATAAAGAATTTGAGACAAAATCCTGCTATCAAAATATAAAACAAGATCATACTACAATGAAAAAGAGTCTCATCTTAGTTTGGATGGAAAGTGATGTATCAAGTTTGATACGATCTAATAGAAATATCCCTAAGGAAATATCCCTAACCAAATGATAAGTATTCTCAGACATTGTGATATAATTAACCTTTGGTCTACAAAACTTGATGGCACAATGTAGATTGTTAATCATAATACATGTGTAAAACTCAAAATAATCAAAACCTTAAAAATCCAAAGTGTAAAGATTGACGGATCTACCTGTGGGCTGGAGCACTCCAGCCTAGTGCTGAATTTTTAGAATATACAACTTAGGCTAAGTAGTCCAAGCCCAAACTAGGTAAATCAAATATTAGCCCACACCTTTATTTAGAAATAAGTCCATCTCTGTATAATCTCAGTTGTTAGATTGATTGGAATCCATGTGACTCAACTTTGGAGCCAGTGTGATGCATTTTTATAATAAAGATAAATACTTTTTTATATAATAAATGTGTTGATATGTGCTTCAATTGGCCTCACAACCTCCCAAAGCAAGGCCCCACGTGCTCCATAAAGGTAATAATGGATTGTTTATTATAAAGGTAAATGATAATTTCCTCTTTGTCCTGCTCCATTTTGTCTGTTGCAACTCATTGTTTTCTATGTTTTTGTTTTTCATGAAAACCTTTAAATTGTTTACTGGAGATTAAAGATACAAATATAAGCATGAGGTTCTGGTTTTTTATCTGTAATTCTTTTTCTGCTATAATCTTTCTTCTGCTCAATCCATATTGTTATGATGGTATCATAGCTCATCTCGATACTTCTATAATTTCTCATATCTTTCTTTCAATTTCTACTTTATGAAGCTCCATTCCGAATTTAGGCACGAAGCCTTTACTAAATTTCTGAACTTTTCAATTTCTCTGAGATTCTTCTGTGTTCTTTTTTGAATTTATGGTTCTTTTAAGTAACTTTTGCTTCCTAAAGCTTGGCTTATATGATGATGGTTAACCATCACCATTGTTATATGGGGGGAAAAAAAAGCCACCCCCATAAAAATTCATGGATCCGCCATTGTGTAAAGTACTAAAAGACTCGTTAAACACCTATCAATGATCACCTCTTTTTAGGCTACTGCCATTCTTTCCCAGGTTGGCCACTGCACAACATGATGAGCAAGCTATAAGGAGAAAAATAATTCATGATTAAGGGATTCTTTCAAGAACGTGGGAAACTATGAAACTAAATAATTGAGATCATAGGCATACAGTAGAGCCAAGATTAAAAACTCGAACTTTGTAAAACGATATTATATAATAATGGAAAATTTTGAGGGAACCTAACCTGAAATTGCAACTGAAAATTTCAATACCCTCTGATTTTTGCAACTTAATTCTTCTACTATTTATGCCTGCCTCCACTCACTCAAATTCATTCTAGATGTACCTTATGAACCATACATGGCTTTGAAACTAATTTAAATTGCTTCCCATGAAGCGGAAAACCTAACAAAGCTCTCCCTAAGACAAGCCTTTAAGCTTCTTGAACCAAAACTAAGACCCCCATTCACATAATTAACAATTCCAAAGCCGCAAGAATACTTGTTGCTCAACAAAGCGATACTTTATGGAGTTTTATGTGAAAGCCATGTCGGCAAAACACATATTAAGCACTTACATGCCATTGTCACTGTGGGAACATATATTTCGCCTGCCAATAAGAAGATGACATGTGGAAAATGAATATTCCTTAGGTCAACTAATTACCCTTTAAATCTTATTTAATTAGGGAAATTATATTTGATTTAATAGAGGAATATCTCCCTAAATCAAGGAACCAATTTCCACAAAATCTCTCGGATTAATTCCTATCTTTTTTTAGGAAAGAATAATCTTAACCAAATAAGGATTTTCTCCCAAAACCCTAGCATACAAGAAGCCTATAAATACATGGCTGCACAAGGCATTTAAGGTAATTCTTTTTTAACCCTAAAATCCTCTCTTGCCGCCACTCTCTCTCCCTTCTCTCCCACATGGCTCTGGCCACCACACACAGCTCCGGCCACTCGGCTCTTCCCTAAGAGAACAGGTAGTCTGGGTTCTTCTTGATGTAGTCTCGGAGGGACTCGTCATGCTTCTTGCACAGGTTGAATAGGTGGTAAGGGTTCTTCTTGATTGTCTAATAAAGAAGTGTACTCCTTATTGATGATGAAAGCTAGCTCCTTGAAGCTGCAGATCGACCCAGTTTGCAGTGTATGAAACCAATCTTAGGTTGCTCCTCATAAGGTCATTGCAAACACCTTGCACATCAGCGCGTGTTCGACATTGTGGAGAATCATAACACTTTTGAAGTGCTTCAGATGGCTCTCGGGATCTGAATCCCCTTTGAAGTGTGTGAAAGAAGGCATTGAGAATCGCTTTTGTGGAGCCGCCTGCTTGATCTCGGTGGTGAATGGTGAGGAGTTCACTTGGTCCACCTCCTTGCACAAAGCATCTTCGAAATCTCCTCCAATCTTCAAGTCTCGAAGTTAGTCATTTACGAGCTTCTCGACATCTTGTGCGTGCATGGCTTGCAATTCACATCGGTGTCCTAATTTCTTCTCGTATTTCATGGGGATGATTGTGAGGCTGATCTCCTTGGGGGCCTAGTCTGCGTGAACGCTTCTATGCTAGCCCAGGCGGGCGTGAACATCGGATCGTGAGCCCAACCTCTTGTGCATGTTGATCCTCAGACTTAATCTTGATTAGAGGCTCGATTTACTTTGAGCTAGGCTCATGGAAGCTCGCGACATGTCGACGATGGAATAGACATGGTGGGAGGTTCCATTGTGGACCAATGTGGCGTCGTGGTGAGGGACGTCGAAGCTAGCCATGAGGCCATGAGGCTGCGAGGTTATTGCGATGCGGCTACGAGGCCGTGAGCTTGAGCAGCGGTTTCAGCTATGGTGCCTTATGGCGGCGCAAGGCCTTTGGTGGCTGCGGCTTGTGGTGGTACATCAGGACATGGCCATGGGCCAAGCAGTGGAGTGACTGGATCAATACATATATCTTCATGCTTCGAGCTTCCTTCTTTCTCTTCCTCGGTTCTTGCGAAACAAGCATGAGTAAATGATCACACCCCGGGGGTGTTGGCTAAAGGCCCTTCGATGCCTAAGTTAGTTCAATTGGATCTTTGAGAAAAGATGCGGCAATAGCTAAACTAGACGAAGTTTTCCCTCACGGGAAAAGCCAGGTGGCCGAAGCCGAGTGTGGTGGCACTTAACCGTATGGGAGAGATGAGAGAGGGAGTGGCTGGCGGCTAGCGTAATAACCCCAAAAAAAAAAAATAATAATAATAACAAATAAAAATAAAATGACAGAAACTTCTATTTCTCTCCTTCTCTCTCTTCCCCCCCTTAATAGCCGCCACCCCCCCTTTCACCATCGCCGCCGCAATGCTCCACCTTCGGCCACGAGACCGGACCGGTTCGAATCGCCGCCCTTCCCCCATCCTTTCCCGACAAGTTCCAGCAGTCGCCGTCCACGGAGCTCGCCAGAATCTACCAAAAACCACTCGGTTTTCACTCGAAAATTCTGACGTTCGATCTCTCTCCTTTGGCCACCAATTTCGACGAGTGAGGTCTGGTTTCTCACCTACTTTTCGAGCTCTAGCTGATGGTTAGGTAGGATTGGAACAATTTCTAGCCTAGGTAGATCAAATCACGATCTAAAGTTTGGCCGGTTTTCAATTCGAAATTTCGGCCACTTCCGGTCATTTTTCGGCGTATGTCCAAGAACAAAAGTGGCTCCAATTGATGTCCTGAACCTAGGGGATTTTGAAGTTTTCTGGCCGCCGGTATCGCTTAGGATACCCACGCGCTGCCGGCGCGTGTGGCGACACGTGGGCACTGTAGCAGAGGGGCATTGTGTCTTGATGCGATTCCTTGGTTGTCACGAGCGCGTAGGTGTGCTCGGATTTCAATTCGGATATCATTTGAACCTCGAACGGATTTCGCCTATTGTGCGTTATCTAGGTTCGATATGTTTGAATCGTTGGATTGCTTCCAATTTAATATATGTTGATCTAGGCACTCCTAGGATCGTGTAGGATTTGGCAGATCGTGAATCGGAGCCCTTGATGTTCCGATTCAATAATTTAAAGTTTAATTAAACGATAATCGTCCGATCGTACGATCGTGAGCAATCTGACTGTTCGATTCAAACCAAACTTACCGGACATGGTTATTAAAATGTGTGGAACCTATAGGAACTCTCAGATTGATAATTGGAGGTCGTGGACCCCACAGGGTCCCGGGTTGACTTTTTTGAGAAATTATCACTTATCGAGTCTCGGGTATTTTCAGACCGCTCTAACCATCTGAAATGTTTAAGTAGGCATAGGAATGGTCTTAAATCGTGTACATGCACTTTTAGAAGCCTAGGGTCAGGGTTTTGGATTAAATATTTATGTTGGGCAGTTTTTATTAATTAAATATTTATTGTGGCTTAAATAGGTACTCGGGCTCAGGCAGACCCGTAGGAAGGACCCTCAAAGGGCCCAGCTAGCTCGGACACCCAATGAGTGGACTTTTGTTTTATAAATGATTTTATTCAATTAAAGTTTCATTATTTGATTTTGAATGAGTTAGTAATGACTATCGCTTTCCAAGCATGATTAATGGGATTTAAATATTTTTATTTATATACTGTTATGTTTGAAATGCAAAGGGCTTGGAAAGTAGGAATTGAGGCGATTACCAGATTGAATGGTTTGATGAGAAATGATATTATAGTTTTCCATGAAAGGCATGTATTTTACATTTTTAAACAACCATAGGTACCCAAGATTGCCTTCAGATCAAAANNNAGATCAAAAGTTGCCTTCGGTTTAAATGTAGCCTTCGGAATAATTATTGCCTACGGAATAAATTGTTGCCTACAGTTATGTTAGCGCTTTTGACATTTGCCCCACGAGTCTTAGGGATATCAGGACTGTGCGGAGCGAGGATTGCGGATCAGGTTAACTAAATGTCCCTTGAATCCTGCGAGGATTGCGGCTCGGGTCAACTTTGTGTTACCAGGACCTACGAGGATGTGTCACCAATGGTGACACGAGGAATTGACGGTATAATGTGGGAATTAACGGAAATTAAGGAATTGACGGATAAATGATGGGTACAGGTGGGAATAAATTATTGTTTTTTCAATACTTTAACCGATTTAATGATTTATGTAAATGTGTGAATTGCTATATAAATATAAATATGCATGTTCGATTTCTGTACGAGTATAGCATGAGAATTATATTGAGTTTTCTAAAGGTTTTAGCAGTGGGGTTAGTATGTTCATAGTCTATTTTATAAAACTTTATTTTTGTCCACTCATGTTTTTAAATGTTTTGAGCCCCCAGGCAATAGACGTGTACCAGTGCGCCACCACAGGGCAGACTCCCCGTTCCGCACCGCCCTTTTCTTATGTAGTATTTCTCTTGTATTCAAACTATGTCATTGTAAATATCTGGATTAGTATTGCTCTGATGGATTGCCCAAGGATTACTGTATGGCTAGAGACCGTTTAGTTGTGGTTGGATCATCTGAGTGTAACTTGATGCATGCTGTACGTTGGGATTATATTAATTGTGTTTCATGCAGGTGTAAATTTTTGGGAAACGTGCATTTACAGGGGAGACTGTCGAATTTTCGGCAGAAGTCAAACCTTAATGAACTTTTGATTTGTTAGAAGGGCAATTTGGTCATTTGTGCCCGGCACCCGTAAGGTGTCGGACACGCACAGGGTTAGGCTCAAATTCCAATGTGGAATTTGGGCTGGGTCTTGTCAGCCAGGGTATGGCCAACGGCTAGAGAGAGAGAGAGAGAGAGAGAGAGAGGTTTTTAGAGCTAGGTTTAGAATTACCTCATGTGTTGAATGTGACTACGTATTTATATGACTCTAGCCATCTAGGGTTTTTCAAAGAATAACTCCTATTTGGAAGGAAGATATCTTCTTTCCCTTAAATGGAGAGATTGAGTCAATTAGGGATTTTGATTAGGATTAAATCCCAAACTAATGATAATATTCCCAGAATAAGATAATATCTTAAATTGGTGATTATATTCCCAAATAAAGATGATATCTCATATTTAAGATAATATCCCTATTTTTTGTCTCAATTAATTGGCCAAATAAATGGGCCCAATTAATGACCTAGATGATATTCTTTTTGTCCATGTGGTGACTTGTGATTGGAAGCCATGGGCCAAGCGTTGGAGGAAGGAAAGAGAAGGAAGAAAAAAGTGACGGAGAAAGGCTTGGTCTGGTGCGCGTAAAGAGGAAGGAAAAGAAGAAAGAAATAACAAATAAAAAGGAGGAAGGAGAAAGGAGGAAGTTGGTATTGGGAAACGCAAGTAACTGCTGGAGCTTATCATGACACGCCGTCATTTTGCACGTGGGAAAAGAATGGGTCTCTTGAGATAATAAATTTGATTTTTGGGTCGGGTTTAATTATTCGGCCCATTCCAGCACCTATTCATGGCCCTAATAATTAAGGGGGCTAATGTTGAGGCCCAAAAAATCCAGGGTTTGGCCCAAATAAATTCCCAGCCTAGTGCAATACCTTATTAAGAAGAGACCCGATTTGAAGCACGCGAAAGTTTGTCATACACACTCGCACGAGTCATGATCCATGTGCCATGCCAAATAAATATGTAATCCGTCATGCTAAGAATTGAAATGAGCCTATAAAATGCATTGGCTCTACGAACCCATGCTAATTATCCCACGAAGCATCATATCCCTTTTCAAAATGATAAAATTTGAGCACCCCAATCGACATGCAATACCAAGTTGAAAACCCTTATTTTACACCTAGCCACGCTACAAGCTTAAGTGGGCCCAAGCCACTCAAATGCTCGAGACTTGCTGAGTGGGTTGTGGTATGGATGGTAACGAGCATTCATAAGGCCCATTGATGACCTGAGAAATGGAAGTTTTGGGCTTCTTGGGAGCCCCAAAACTCCAGCCCATTTCTTGAGCCCAAATATGTGGGTGAGCATAAAGGAGAGAAAAATGTGGCTCATCACCTTAATAAAAATAGTCCATCACTTTAGGAAGTTGGCTCATTCCCTTAGTAGACTAACCTTTCACCTTAGGAAGGCCCAAATGACCAAGAAAATATCTGAAAGTCTCCAGAACATGGCTGGAGACAAAACCACAACAAAAGCCAAAGGGTTACTCACGTATGCAGGTTGCTAGGAGGCTCTAGCACGTGGCCACAGGCAAACCTCAAGGCAAACCATTCAAAAAACCAAAGGGTATTAGTGCGTGCATGTTGCTAGGAGAAAAAACATCCTTCAGACCAACGTTGTTACCTATTCCCTTCCCTTACCAGCTCTTGCTATGAAATAAGGGAGGAAAGAAGGAGATGTGATAGCCAAAGATAGGAGATTACCACTGGAACAGCTGCGGGAAGACTTTTGAGCTCCCAAAAATCTTGTCTCTGTGTGTTTGAACAAAAGAGGATTTCACAAAATGGGGATGAATCAAAGGGAGAGAAGAGAAATGAAAGGGGAGACTTTGCAAAATTGGGGAGAACCCATTAGGGTTTCTTGGGAAGGAGGAGCTTCCAACGGCTATAAAAAGGGGGCATCTCCTACCCATTATCTCAACCACATCCAGAGAGAGCAAGCATCACCTCTCATCCCTGGAACCCTTCAATTTCAAGCCCTATTCCTCCATTTCTTCCCACTTTCTCTTTTGGCAAGCCATTTTAGAGCCTAACGAAGATTTTGTCAAGCTGCCGGAAAATTGCTCTAACCACCCACTTTTCCTCCCTCATCTCTTTCTTTCTCCTCTCAACAAATCCTTTTGAAAATTCATTCTCCCCTCACTTTAAACCCTTGTTTCTCATAGGAAATCACAGCCCTCTCTCTCTTTAATGCTAAACTCATGAATGCTTAGCTTCCATGCCACAAACTTCTCAAGCCAAGCCATATATTTATCTGTAAGCAACTGTTGGTTTTATTGGTGAAGATGACCAAGATGTTTCCTAAGGCTCCACGAACCTTTCAAGGCACTCTTGGGGTCTGATTCTTGAACTCAGACACAAAGGGCAATTTCACCAATTTGCTTTTTATAGCAGCCTAGGCCCATTTGTAGCTGCCGGAATGAAAAAGCCCCTAAACTACAACCTTAAAGCCAAATTGAGCAGATTTCAATTCCTTGGTAATCTCTGGACATCTTCAAGGACTTTATCACTGAGTGGTAAAGGAGGAGGAGAGAAAGGGTGGCACGGCGAGAGTGAAAGAGGGAGAGAGATAGAGAGTTGGAGGAGAGAAAGAGTCGGGGGAATGAAGGGGGAAGAGACGAAAGATAAGAAAGAGAAGGAGAAAAAAGAAAGTGATACAAATTTACAAAAATACCTGTGCTATTAATGGGTTAACGGGTATTCACGAATTGACGACACGACCCGTTAGCTTAATGGGTGGCTAACGGGTCAACCCGTTATCAACGCGACTCGATAACTCAGACCCAAATACTGAAATTTTCATACGAATTCGTGTCGTGTTAACGAGTCGTGTACAATATTTTCAGGTCTAATATCAACCACATCTCCAACCATTAGGAGCAAGGGCAGAACTATGAATTTTTTAATGGGTGTGCTAGCTAAAGTTATTAGCTTAAAATCTTACGATAATTTTTATTTATTTATAATTTCTATAGTTTTTCTAGAAATTATAGTATACATTAAATTATATAAATCACGCTAGTTGTAAACACAAGGAAAAAAAAAAGAACTAGAATCATATATTTATGAAAGGGTGAATTTTATTTAGAAAAATGCTTCTCTTTACCCTGCCTACAGGGGAAAATACTTGAGCACCAAAACTTTACCCACGGAGGCCCAATACCTCTCTGTAGAGTCTCGGGTCCATGTCCAGTCCAGTGAATGAGTGATATACTCATTCTTGTCATGAGAGCCTCGCCTCGTAAGCGACACAAAAAGCGGCGCCTAAAGGCAGAGTCAGAGTGGAAGAAGAGGAAAGAACATTTCTATAGCGGATGCTGCAAATGGAAGGAGAAGGAGAAGAAGAGGACATAGTTTGCTTAGATGAATCTTTCTTCATCGATGACAAGTAAGAGGAAGATAGTCTTTTTAAGTTTTGTGGTTATTTCCTTTTCTTTCTTTTTTTTCTGTACAATTGTTGTGATTTTGTTTGTGAAAATAATAATAATATTATTGTTAAAATATAAAAAGCTTGATAATTCAATTCACAATTAATCAATGGTGCAGTTACCAGCTGACCACTTTCACATTTGGGTCTCAAGTTATTGAGCTGCTTTGCCTCCAGTCTGCTTCAAGTAAGTTTGTTCTATGTTTAGTTTTTCCATTTTAACTGAAAATAATGAAAGCATGAACCCATATAAGTCGATTGCACATGAGTATAAGTGGATTCTCTCTCTTTCTCTCTCTCTCTAATGTTTCAATTCTAATTTTCTGCTTCCATTTTGATTGTGACCCAACTCAAACAATTTTCTGTCATACAATTTTTAGATTGAAATTGAAGTTTTGGCATATTGCAGCCAACTTACCCATCAAACAATGGTCTTCTGAAAATGCAACACCGTATTGCTTGTGTTGTGCACGTCTTAAAGAAACCAGGACAGTTCAGAAACCATGATTTTTTTGAGTGCTACTATTTCCACCCACATGTCCTATTTCCCCACCCACCTTATCTTTAAAATTTTGAAGAGAAATTTACCCCTCTGTAAAATTACTTCTAAGGACTTAGGGAAAAAACCTTAACTCAAGTAACCCACCTATTCTACTGTTTAACAAAAAAATAAAAAAAAACGTATGACTCCTCAGTTGCCCAAGATTCCATATTTATAAGGTGATTCGAGATGAAGAGGTCAGGTGTTAATGTTTAGCTTTCTAGCAGATGACTGCACATCAATGATGAAGAAATTTTAATGAAACATAAAGAACTTAGTTCAAGGAAAATTTAAATTCTACCATCTCAAAATGTACTTGTGCACTACATTAGACCATCTAGACTCAAATGTAGCTTTATCAACTTCCTGTAGAACAATTTGGTGTTGGCCTCCTTGAAAACAACACATGGATGTTTGGATAAACTGTGCAACATCTTGTGCATAAACAAGACTAAACATTAACACGTTTTTTTTCTTTCTTGTATATTTATCCAGAATATTTGCAGAAGCTACAAGGTAGAGAATAAAAAGCTAAAAGATCCAGAAAATCAAAATATTAGACTAAAACATTTATCCGATCCATCAAACACAACTTGATCCTCTCCATATCTCAACTACTAATAATTAGCAAAGAGAATTTGCTTGAATTAATAATTAAAGGGTATTTTAGGAATAATGGTGGGTGGAAGGTAGGATTGTGTTTTTTCAAATTTACATCGTGGGTGGGCAAATAGGACAGGGGGGGGGGGGGGGG
>NW_018923260.1:146435-161728 GCF_002207925.1 Prunus avium | reverse complement strand
GGGGGGGGTGGAAATAGCAGCATTATTATTATTTTTGGTTAGTTATATAGCTTTACAATACGAACTCTTCATGTAATTAGTGCACTCTTATATATTACCCTTTATTATTCTTGCAACTGAACTTTACACAGCTGAAAAAACCTTAAATAATAAGGGTTATGAATCGTTCTCTATTGGATCATCAAAACTTGAGAAGAGTCTAATCTGAATGAAGCTATTACTTTAAACTTTGTTTACAGCTCAACGGTGGAAGCTTTAGTAATCACCAAACCTGACATAACTGACTGGCCCCTGTAAGAGTTCACCATCACCTACTTAGTATCTCATACTTTAATTAAGCATCAAAATTAAATAAAATCTTGATTGCTAGGTGAAAAGAAAATTTGCATTGTATGGAGATAAATGTTATTAACTACAAATTTTCCTAACAAACAATAGTAGTTTCAACTTGAGCTCGTATTTTATTTCTGCCTGCAGAAAGGTTGAATGCGTTATTCACCATGTAACTTCTGTGTATGTTAATTAGCTGCTGTTACTTTTCATTTGGATGCATAAGCATTTGCAGCTGCCATTTCTTACTTTGGAACACTGAAGAGGATAAATTGAAGAGTAGTCGATCTTGTTGACAGCTTAGTGCCGTATAATAGAATTTTCTAAGGTGTCAACGAGTATCTTTCTTCAGTTCTTATTTCTTAGTTTTCTGAAAATTTAAAGCGGAAATTTGAAGTAATTCCTTCAGTCATACATTCGAGGTTCTGTGATACATGATGTATGCTTTAAATATGCCACGAACATGAAATTTATCTTATGAAGCATGTCTTTCCCATATCTTATCCTATTGTTCAAATAATACGGGCATCATATTAAATTGCAAACTACTTGTGATTTCCTTTGGTTATTTGTTTATTTGTTTATTTATTTAGTCTTCCAGGTTGTTTATTTATTTAGTCTTCCAGGTTGTAGTTCTAACTAGTCTTGAAACAGCTGATTTTGATCTGACTGGGCAACTGGTTTGGCCTGGGGCAATGCTGTTGAATGATTACCTTTCAAAGAATGCAGAGCTTCTGCAAGGATGCACTGTTCTGGAATTAGGCTCTGGGGTTGGTATGTACTCTCTAAGAATTTTCTTCCTTTTCCCTATAAGTAATCTTTTACTTCAACATTAAAAATGCATGAGATGAGTAGAGGCTGAAAGTAATGATTACTAACAAGGAAAAATATATAGCTCTGATTAGGTTGAGTGACTTAGGAAAATAAGAGGTCAAACAAAAAGCACATGGTACTTGAGGGTGCTGGAGCAAGGTTAATATGTGGAATGCATGCGCACAATTTAGTTTCAGTTGATTCATCTGGCTTTGTAATTGTATTTAGCTTAACTCAGTGTGTGCGTGTGTGTGTATGTGTGTGCGCGTGTCTGCGTGTTTGTGTGTCTGCACGTCTATGCACGTTTGGGCGCTTCTAGAGAGGGCATCACACTCCTACTTAACTTGAGGGAAAAAAATCATATGTAAGGTAACATTGGAATAGTGAATAATTTGTCAATGTGTATTAAGTGAAAATTACTGAAGACTATTGACAAAATATTGATAGGTTTGAAATGTTATTGATAGACCATTGACATCTTATTGACAAGTTATGGAACACGTGTTTTATTTCCGCTAGTTAAGAAAAAACAGACGACCTCTATGTGTTTGTGTGTGTATATGGTGTGTGATTTCGAGGCTGGTTCTGTAGCTTGATTTTTCGAATTTGCAGGTATTACTGGAATACTTTGCAGCAGATTTTGTAGCAAAGTTGTATTAACAGATCATAATGAGGAAGTTCTCAAGGCAAGGTCATGATATTAAAATGTAATGCTAGGAGATTTGATAGGTCATCTATAGTCTCCTAGTTATTTGACTGTTTTATGTTTTGTCCCAGATCCTGAAGAAAAATATAGAGCTGCATGCATCTTCTGAGAACTCTAAATGCTGTTCTGGTGAGGGAAAAATCTGAAAATAGAGTATGTGTAGTGAACTTCGTTGATAATTTCTTTTAATCATGTATATGCAGGATTAGTAGCTGAGAAACTAGAATGGGGAAATTCTGAGCAGATCGGCCACATTTTACAAACGTATTCAGATGGATTTGATTTGATTCTTGGAGCTGACATATATATCCACAATAGTTATTTTTTCCTTTAAGTTAAGCAACATGAATATATTGCTAGTATAGTAAGAGTACACCTGCATTTGAAGGACCTTGTTTTTTTTTTTTTTGGCACATGGTTGCACCTTTTTGGTTTTGTAGTCCATGTTCTATAGTTAGACCATACATTGACATGATAGAGCCCAAAACTGATGCATTTAATATCATGTTTCTGTAGCCTCTGTTTCCACCTCTTAATTGATTGTGGTTTTGTTATCTGTTCACGGTTCAGTTATAGGCCCATGGTCAAACACTCAATGGATGAGGAGGTGCTGCATTTGCATTCCATAATCTTGGGTAAAGTAAGCTTTTCATGTATGTAGTTTGCTAAAGAAAGGTTAGAGAGAGTGAGAGAGTGAGAGAGAGAAGTGGAACATAGATAGAGAACTTTGTAAGTTTTTTAAAAAAAATAGCGGAAAGTGACGCCACTTCTGGCCTTTGCTCACATGTCCAGTATGTGACCTGCTTTCCATCAGCATCACATGGACCGGAGGTTGAGACAAACTCAAAACTACAGGGTTGACATTGTTCAAGTTAGAAATGCATGGATCAAATTGAAACAATTAACAAACAACATGGGTGAATTTCATTGAACTTTTCCCTATAATATTTCTTTTATATGAAATAAGTAGACATACATTGCATCCCACCATTGAAGAGCATGTTTGAAAGAAAAGAAAAAGCCCTTGACAATGCATACGCTTTCAACAGTCAAGCATTTGTTTGCTTTTCGATACTGTGGAAAAACTTCTTCGAAATAGAAGGGAAGGGCAGTGCAAATTCATACTAGCCTACGTATCCCGAACTAAGACGTAAGACACAACTTGTTATTACTTTCTATTTTCTTCACATTTTTCCGAAAGGACTTTATTGAATATAATTCCTATAGCAACAGTTATATGATTGTATAACTTAAATAACTGTTGCTGTAATGTGATTGATCATTCTTACCCTTGCACAATGTAGATCCCATTTCCTTCATCCGTAGCTAATGATTCAAAAGTATTTTATTCTGGAAAGTTCTTGTTTAATTTAGTGATGAATGTAAGTGAATCAATACCACTGGTAATCTTAAATTGATAATTTTCAAAGAGGAAATTGTGTTGGATTAGTGTTGTATGTGTTGACGAAGTGGTGAGCTGGGAATGGCATAAAATCCCTTTATCAGTTAATGTTTTAGTCATAATCCCATTATCAGGTTGCTAAACCCAGAATCTTATGGTTCTGCTTTTGGTGCTTATGTCCTATATATTCTATACCTGTTAGAGTCAGAATAAAAGCCATAAATCTTCAGCATTTCATCATTTTTATGTGCCTTACACCCAGTTGTTAAATCACCTAGAATTCAAGCTTTTATGTAGTTCAAAATTTTGTCATGTGAAGAAGTTTCATTACTACTTTGATATCATGGCTTCATTTTTCAGCGTGCTAGAGTTCCCTGTGTATAGTGTTCCTTTTAATTATTGTTGTTATAATTCCCTTCCCTCTCTTATGCAATTGCTTTTTTTTCCCCGTGTAGCATGGATTCATTGGTCATTAGTGAAGCTGTGCGGTGTGGGATGCAGATAAATGAATTAGTTGGGACTCGATCCATTGTGGGAAATCTCCAAGGAGTCATCTTTGAGGTGACCCTTAAAAAACAGGATGAGTAACTACTGTGTTCACATTTTATCGTCAACAGAAATCGAAAGAGATTCAGGTGTTCTTTTTATGTTGAACCAGAAATGGATAGTTTTCGATCTGTATTTTGCTTCTTTGAGAGGTTACTGTAGGTCTGGATTTTGCATTTTCAGTTTCCTTTAGTATAAAACTTCCCTTCCAATAGGGTCAGATGGGGTTTGCACTTCAATATCTCTCTACCATGAATCCCAACTTTGAATGTACCAATATCATGTGAAAATAGATTTTAAGATAACTGGGATACACGATTTGGAAAAGTCATAATTTTGTTTTGCAGTGTGTACATTTCTTTGAAATATTTTTATCCTTTGGGTTTTTGTTATCTGTAAATTACAAGGGTCGTTGTGCACAGATTTAAAGTTATAGTATAGTATATGTTTGACTTTTCCTTTGATGATATCACACTGTCGCTGATCATTGAAAACTCTAATGGCTAGGGAAATTGCTTGTCTTGCAAATATCCTTCATGTTCAGAGCTTTAGAGTTTTGACTTTTGTATATTTTGTCATTGTATTGGTCCTCTCCTTGGTTGCGTTTGCAGTTGGAAAGGGCTATACTAGATTGGCTCAGATGAATCTTTTAGGCTCAAAGTTGTAGAATTTGATTCTATTGATCTCATTTTGTCTCCTTCGCGTGCGGTGACCGGGAAATCTCTGCTGGAGCCGTGGTTTTAGCTGGTGTTGGACCACACCAGCAGGCTGGCTAACCATGCTGCCGATTTTATTGTTTCTTTAGTTCGACTGGGTTGTGTGAAGTGTGGAACTTTAGTGGTTTCAATATTTACTGCCTCGACATGCATCCATTTTGTACACTCATTTGCTCTACATAGCTTTTGCACTCGAATTTATCTTTGAACAGTCAGGCAGAGGGAACCTTTCTTGTGTGGCTCACACTTAACGATGACAGTGGAAGTTGCAAAAATGGTACAACGATGATTCTTTCTAGGGTGGCAAAGTACAAGCAATAGTGATCGTTTAGGGGTATTTCATATTCTGCGAGTAGGTTCAATTCAATCCACGGTCTGACTTTTAACAAGCCCATTGAGGTAGTCACGGTCTATCCTCTCTTTTCAGTTTAGATTATATTAAATTAGAATATCGCTTGTATATAAATAAATAAAATGTTGTTTTAGGATTTTTTTGGCCGAAGTTAGGAAGGAGATTTTTTCACACACATTGTCAATGTATCATGGGGATTTGAACCTAAGAGCACTAATTTGCAAGTTAATGTCATTTTCCATAGCACTGATTTGCAAGTCAATGTCATTTTCCATTGTGCAACTTTCACTTCATAATACACTGCACTCAACTCAAATTGTGTATATTTGTTGGATCATCTGTATAAAAGGATAGCTAACTGCGTCATTCCATAAAGTCTCTAGGTTTGAGTTTGGTCTCTCTTGTCTTGTAAGGTTTGAGAGATGTATGCGGTGGGTTCAGGAATAAAAAATAAGTCTAAAATCCTACAAAGCTTCTTTCTTTATCCATATCTCTCTTTTTTTCCTTTTTGTTTCTGTCTTGGAATGTAAAGAGAAGGCTTTGCGGATGTTGGCTTGGCTTGAACAAGATAGATCCCTCAGTTTTGATTTCTCTCATGGATTTAACATATGGGGTTTTTATGTAATTTTTAATACTAAATTGAAGTTTGATGATATAAGATGGGTAGAAAAATAGAAGGGTTTTGTATGAGGCACTCCTCAACCATACACGTAGTTTCATTACAGAGTTTTGAAAATTGTAATTTTAAAGTTCAATAATTTTTTTTCGTTTACATGGGGGCAAGCCAAACAGAAAACTACACAACTAATCTGGGTCTATTTATACTTTCCCAGTCATCATGAAAATGAACCAACAGGCTCTCAGGAAGATGAGCTAGCACATTATAACTAAATTAACAGTGAAGGCCGAACTTAGCCAAACTATCAGCAGCTTAAGTTTCTCTCTACGCACATAAATTAAGTCATTACTCCAGCTCCTATGGAAGAAACTTCTACATTCATAAACAAGTCACAGTGCCTCTGTACAAAGTGATAACTAATGCAGGATCTACCTCAACAATAATGTTCCTAATCCCTTAATACCAACCTAACCTTAGACCAATTTACCAGAACCTTGGTTAGCCATGAAGATGAAGCCGATAATTCAACTGCCATTGCAATCTTTTGATCAACAAAACTTGGCTCTAACCAAGCCATCGTGACCTATCCTGAAATCATCAATGTCGAGTTTGCAACAAACCTTCGAGGAGGGGACCCCAAGAAGAAGAGTGTGAATGGTTACACTCATTTTAAAATAAAGGTTATAAACTCCCTAGACCCATGTATACAGTCTAGGTATTTACAATAGCACCTTCATTCTTAGGTAATAACCCTTTGTAAAAAATAACATTAAACCCTAATAAATGGTCACGCCAATTTTCTGAATCTGAGACAAATCCTGAGCCTAAAGAAGAGTGAGTCTTTCAAGCTGCTGCACTGATCATTCCTCCCCTTGATTTACAACACATCTTTCACATACTTCAAAAAAGAAGCCCAAAAGAAACTAAAACAAGCTATGGGGATAAAGTAGGATGCTATGGCAATCTGCCAATCTGGGGAACCAATACCTCTGGGTTGCATGATAGGTCTGACTTTATCTTTAGCCCTTTTCCATACGCAGCAATGAGAAGTGCCTCAGCCCTCCCTAAAATATCAAGAAAAATCAGGAGAATGCTAAAAGTCAATGGAGCTAGGATTTTATGATATTTGAACTTTTTAAAAGTATTTCTTACTTAAGCAATATATTTAAGGGGAGTTTGTGATTGAAAGAAATAAAAAATTCAAATTCTGATTTTCCACAACATTGGAAGGTTAGGTTAAACTCTCTTACAACAGAAACATAGGGCCAAGGTTTAAACAAAAAAGATAGAAAGAAGAAAGTATCATATGATTAGAAGGTTAACCTTGATGAAACTCACCTGTCCAATTTTAAATGGCATATGAAACATCAAAATAATATGTGATCCATAGTTTCTCAATTTAGATAATTTTTTATTATTGTTTAATGGCATAGAATAATAAGAAATATATATGTGTGTGTGTGTGTGTGTGTGTGTGTGTGTGTTGTGTGTGTGTGTGTGATTAAGACGATCAAATTAATACCATGATCTTTTTTCCTTTTCAACATGGAACTCAATGATGGAAATAATGCAGACGCAACCCTCCGGCTATCATCCTGTCAAGTCAAAATTTAGCATTCATGAATTATAATAGGAAGTTGATAGTATTTGTAGATGCTACGTGAAATGACCAATGGAACAGTGTTTATCAATGCATCAGTTTAGATATTACTAGTAGTTTAATTAACATGAGAGCCTCATGAAGCACATTATATGGGACAAAACTACAACATGATACAGAAAATTTCAAATAGTAATATATGCGTGCAGGGGAATACATAAATAGGCATTTATGAACCAACATAGGCGCATGTACTCATGTATAACTGCAGTTAATAAGTTTTTTACAAATTCCCGTAGTAAACACTAAGGTCCCGTTTGGTTCACGGAAAGGAATTGATGAGAAATCAATCCCTATATATTTTCCCAAGGGATGGGTAATGCTGGCGAAAGTAACTAGGAAATATCATTTTATTTCCTTTCCCATGTTTGGTTTGTGCAAGAATTGGAAACAAACTTCGTTTAATTAATGCTTGTCTTGGTTTCCTATTGGAACAGAAAATGAAACCCAAGGTGGATGAAGGGTTTAATTTTCCCCCTTATTTTCTCATGAGCAATGAAATCTATTCCTGAGCTTGGACTTACCAAACATGGAAAAACAAAGGATTTCCAATTCCCAAGCCCCTTTTCCTGCCAACCAAACATAGCCTAAGGTCAAAGGAACCACTTTACCGGTGCCCCTACCAGGTTTACTAGTTTTTGTTTTACAAAGATACGAGGTCTGCTAGTTTTTTTTAATATAGAATGGTTACTATAGAGGGTCCACCATTCAAGTGTAGGGTTGATATCCAACCAATTATTTCCATTTCCGTTCTTCAAATTGTGTGGGATAAGGAACCTTCAATATGAAGTAATTAATCAAATTCACAATGTTGCATCAATAAATTTTTCGGCAATTAAACTGATATAGATAGGTTGTGAAAGCAAGAGTAATTGGGACCAACCAACCTTTGTAGACATGCCTCCGGTGAGTTCAAATTTGTTCTTCCACGAAATAGATGATACTGGAACAACAGAAAACCCCAAGGCAACTAAGATCCCAATCCATAGTCCATACCCAAAGCCTCCACTCCACCATCCCTTTATCCAGGAAAAAAAAATGGAAAAAACACTCTCAGCAAGAATCAAAAGAATTTGAACAGTTTTTTGCTTTTTTATTTTTATTCACTTTTCCTGAAATGATCTCAGCCATCTAGGACAGTTAACAAACCAGAACTTGCAAGAAAAATCAGGAATTGATCAACGAACAATGCAGTGGAAGTGCTCATTACTAAAATAAGAGGCTGCACACCGTCTCTATCTACAAGTTTGAAATAAGCGTGAAACCTTTTCCTTGTAAGTCGGTTGTTCAAGTATAAGTACTACCCATGGTGTCAATGGTATCAGAGCTTCGTTTGTAAGGGGATAAGTACTACCCATGGGTTGTGATATCGAAATATGAATAAAGGAGGCAAGGGAAGATGTTGGGGTTCATATAAGGGGAGGACGAATCTAATTATTTAAGTAGACAGTGAAATGAATGTCGACTTGGTGCAAGACTGTTGGAATTTCTGATAAACCTTCGGGTGATGAGCCTACACTAGGGAAATGAATGAACTTTCATTATAAGTCCACCTATCCTCGATGCCTATGTAAAACCCCATTCCCTTCCTCGCTTCACAACTGATTCACACTTCAAACATCACCCTTAGGGAGAGAGCCTAACTGTTTGAGAAGAAACATATATTCTTGAAAGAATCTAAGAAAGAGTTTGGGGCAGCCACCTTTGTGAGACTGTATTCAACGTAATTGTATTATGTTCATATTAGAAGTGTTTTGCTCCTCCTTCCAAAGACAGGTCAAAACACATAACTTCTGAGTTTTTGTACTACTAGTTATGTTGTTTTTGTATGGTCTTATATAACTCAAGTTAGTTTACATGTCTACATATGTGTCTCATTTTCAGGATTTGCCATATTGGGCACCTCGTCTTTGCAAACTCATTTACGCATATGTCCATGTCAATCGATAATACATCCATGACTTTTAATATTTTTTCCAGGCCAAAATGGAACACACTAAACATCTATGGTCATTGCCTTGTGAACGTAGGGGTAATCTGATTTCAGACATCAAACAACTCTAACATTTTGAACATTCGCTAAAGTGCAAGTTGGGTCATCACACAATCTGGCTTAGTGTCTAGCACAACCACTCAGGCAGAGGCAAAGTTGTTACTTTACTTGGGTAGTAGTTAGCATGGGATTCTTGTCTGTAATATGATTATGTTCTTTTCTTTGTCATATGCAAGCACTACGGGCTCTATTATTAAAGATTAACTAGCCCACTAGTAATCTCCTATATCAATGACCAAATCTAGTTGTAATCAAGTTTAAGAGTTTGAACAGCCTTGTCAGTAGTGTAGTCCATGACTTATACCAAATAAAAAGTTATCACAATCTGCTGTAATATTCCTAGTCTAACTTTTGATGAGTTATGGGGGCAATGGGAAATTTGGACTGGATTTTTTTCTAAGGTTTTGCTTTGTTGGAGATAACATTGAACCAACTATGACATAATTTATGAAAAAACATTGCAAGAAAAATAAGAAGGAATACCTATATAAAAGAAGTGATTACATATTGAAGACAAACAAAAAAATCCATTTAAGATTAAGAGATATCACGCTAACCTGCTTTCCATCTTGTGGATACGGGTTTGACTGCTCTATATATGCAACTGTCCCTTAAACATGAACGTGCAATTCAGTATGCAAAAGAATTGAGGATAAAGGGACATAATGAAGGAAACAGGAGACCATACATTTAACTCCAAACACTGAACGTTTGCACAATGTGTTACAGATTTAGTACTACTATTAGGACCACAGTAACATGAACTCCAGCCTCTAAGGCTACCATGGTCCACCAATAAAACAAAAGTAGAAAAGACACAAGTCAGTCAAACAAGCTCAAACCCTCAACCAAAAAAGAAAACTAAAAGAACCCCAATGCTGAAATCCATCCATTGAAAACAATTTGAGAGAGAATTTAATTCACAACAGAAACCTACCAAGGGGAGCATCAAAACTCCTAAGCAACTGAACAATGGATTTTGCATCTAATCGTCTTCGAACTCTTTTACCAACCAGTACTTTCAAGTGTGGAGAGTCATATACCTGAAACATTGGCAACGGAAAACGAGATTACACAAGTGAATTAATAAGAAAAAATCCAAGCCATTATAACAAGATTTTCAAAAACATTAAGTGTGTAAAAGAATTTGTCTTAAACGGTTTAACACTTTCCTAATCAACTAACAAAAAACTGACCTATACTCCTATTGGAAGAACCAAAACAGCAACAACACATTTCCAATATGGAAGGTCAACAACAGGATAATTTTTTTCCATGAAAGCTTGCTCCTGAGCCATGTTTAAACCTAACAATTTATGCTTCCAACATCTTAAGAAAAAAGATATTATCATACTAGTAAGTGATGTAACACAATAGGCATAATCTGACAGAGTCAAAGTGAAAAGGGAGTAGAAGGACATATCACAGTTGTTGTTTTCCCTTTAAAAAACAATCAGAATTGAACCCAGGATTGGAGAACTCAAGCTCACCTCATTTCTTCTATAAAGGTTTCAAGTATTGACCTTTTCAGATGAGGGAAACAATTATAGTGTAAACCCAGAACCCAAACTTTGCCATTAAACTAAAAAATTGTTTTTATCAATTAAGAGGCAAAAAAAATTAAAATGAAACAGAGGTTGCAGGGCAGGCTGTTAACCTGAGCAGAAAAACCAGACTCATCGCCTTTCAAGAGCGCCAAAGCACCAGAAAGATCCGGGTCGACCCCAATGACCCAACTGGAATCCGAATTGGTACGGGTCGAATCTGCGGTGCCGTCAAAGTTTTCACGGGTTTGAGGAAAAGGGCAAGAGAGAGAAGCCAACCAGTTGTCTTTGAGCTGAGCGTCAGAGACCTTGGCCCTAACCCCAACACCGTTTCCTGAAGCGGAAATGGGCTTTGATGGAGATAGTGGAGACGTACAAAAGGCTCTGAGCTGAGAGTAAGAAGAAAACCAGAATGGATTTGGTCGTTTGAGCTTGAGTTTGGAAGAGAGAGAGAGTGAGAGTGAGAGTGAGGTCATGGGTTGGTTTTGTGTTGTTAGTGTTATGAGTTGGAGGGGTTCCATCAAATTGTAGAGAGCCCCTTTCTCTCCCTCCCACCAGTTCATTCAAATTTCATTTTCCGAACTGTATCTCATCCTATCAAGCATCCCGCGGGTACCTGCTGGTGTTGTTTTGACGTTGATTGTGGATTTTTATTTTTATTTTCTAAAAAGACAAAGCGTTTTTAACTCAAATGATCCCTAAATTTATGCACGATTTACATTTTGGTCCCTCAACTGAATTATTCTTTCAAATTGTCCACATATTTTTTAGGAATTTTTGTAGAAATGTCACCTGAACTTATACATTAATTTCAATTTGTCACCTTAAAGAAAAATTTAAACAAAATGTCACCTTAAGTTTTCATAATCCATGATTTGTCACCTGACTTTAACATCATCCAATTTTCCATCCATTTTGAAGGGTATTTTAGTCTTTCCAATGTGTAAACCCTCCTTTTTATATAATTTAAATATAAAGCTATGTAAACCCTCTTGCTTGGAAAGACTAAAATACCCTTCAAAATGGATGGAAAATTAGATGATGTTAAAGTCAGGTGACAAATCATGAATTTTGAAAACTTAAGCTGACATTTTGCTCAAATTTGTCTTTAAGGTGACAAATTGAAACTGATGTATAAGTTCATGTGGCATTTCTGCTTGAGTGACCTACTCGTTCCTTGTTTGTGCATCTCCCTTAGGATGCTTAAATGTTTACCCACCGCTTATTGAAAAGGGTGCTCTTTTTCTTCTCCCTTAGGATGCTTTGGTAACTACGTCTCCCTTAGGACATTTTGGCAGATATCCTATGTCTCCCTTAGCACTTTTTGGACGGTTGCCTACTCTCCCTTAGGATATTTTGGCAAATTGCCTACGTCCCCCTTAGGACGTTTCGACAAATGTCCTATGTCTCTTTTAAGACGTTTTTGACGGTTTCCTAAGTCTCCCTTAAGACATTTTGGCAGATTGCCTATGTCTCCCTTAGAACGTTTTGGCCGATTGTCCTACATCTCCCTTAGGACGTTTTGGACGGTTGTCTACATCTCCCTTAGGACGTTTTGGCAGATTGCATACGTCTCCCTTATGACGTTTTGGCAGGTTGTCCTACGTTTCCCTTAGGACATTTTGGACAGTTGTCTATGTCTCCCTTAGGAAGTTTTGACACATTGCATACGTCTCCCTTAGGGCGTTTAGGAGGGTTGTCCTATGTCTCCCTTAGGACGTTTTGGATGTCTTCCTTCGTCTCCTTAGGATGCTTTAGATATTCTCTCAAACACTTGGTTGAACGAAAACTTGAACTTGCATTTGATGTTTGTGTGATTACATCGTTTTATTGAATGGAAATAAATAGATGAAATTACATTGGATGTCGTTCTTCTTCAACTGCGGTGGAGAAAGTTTGGCCACTTGTTATTGGTCTGTGGAGGTGAACGAGACCTTCATGGGTAATACCTTCGGAGGTAATGGGCATTCTACTGTCTTGGAATTTCCTTGCCTTCCAGGGTGTCTAGCATATAGCTTCCTCTGCCCCCAGTTCGGCTGATCGTGTAAGGACCTTCCAAACTGGGTTTCATCTTCTTTGATCCATACCTTTGTGCTATAATGAAGGCTTTTTTGAGCACAAGATCTCTATGTTGGAATTGTCTAACTTTGGCTCTTTTGTTGTAGTAGGACATGCTGCTGATAATCTACAACTCAAACAATGGCTTTTCCTCTTTCTTCCTCGAGCAAGTCAAGGTTGACCTTCATCTGCTCGCAATTTTGATTCAGGCTGCCCACCTCAATGCTCATGGATGAAATAGTGATATGAGGTAGAATGATTGCTTCAGTTCCGTAGGCAAGGGAAAATGGGGTTTTGCTGGTTGATCTTCTTTTAGTGGTCCGATAAGCCCACAGGACTCCAGGCAATTCATCGACCCATTTTCCTTCAGTGCCTTCCAATCTTTTCTACAGGCAATCCATCATGATCTTGTTAGATGCCTCTGCTTGGCCATTGCCTTGCGGATATCTAGGAGTTGACAGGTGTTGCTTGATGTCATACTTTGCAAAGAACGCGGTGATCTGCTTGCCAATGAGCTGCAACCCGTTGTGAGTAACCAACGATTGTGGGCAGCTGAACTGGCATATAATATTTTTCCAAACAAATCGCTCCATGTCGGCTTCTTTAGTAGAGGATAGAGCTTTTGTAAAGTAGTCTGTGGCGATGATAATCATGTCTTTCTTGGCAGGTGCCAGCGGCATGGATCCCACTAAGTCAATGGCCCATTGGATGAATGGCCACGAGCCATTTTGTGAATGGTACACTTTGGCAGGCAAGCTAGGAACCGACTTGTATCGTTGGCATCGATCGCATCTTTTGACATATTCTGTGGAGTCGTGTCTCTTGGTAGGCTAGAAGTAGCCCATGCTTAGAGCTTTTCGAG
The DNA here is from genome assembly GCF_002207925.1 of Prunus avium. The sequence goes on along the minus strand of NW_018923260.1, from coordinate 148,067 downwards.
TGAGTGATTTACCCCAAAATGGTTGCCACACTCGCCGTCATGGATTTTGTAGAGCACTTCTAGAGTTTGCCGATACTTGATGCAGGTGAAATGAGGGACGTAATATGACCTTCGAACAAGCTTGTTGTCATTCATGTAGTATCTTGCAACTTTCTGCTTGATTTTTCTTGTTTCGGACTTCTCCCTTGGCAAATTTTCGTTTACCAAGTAGTCGATGATAAAGTCTTGCTAGCAGGAATCCTCATTGATTTGCATTAGGTTCGATGGCTCTTCTTTTTAGATGTTTGGCTGATCAAGGTGCTCGATTGGAATTGAACGTCTAAACTAGGTATCCAACACTGATCCCAAACTTGCTAACGCATCTGCATGTGTGTTTTCTACCCGAGGAATTTGTTGGATAGTGAAGGTAGGGAATCCCTTCAAAAGCTCTTGGATTTTGTCTAGGTACTAGATCATCCTTGGGTGTTTTGCCATGTACTCCCCTGACACTTGATTTGTGATCAGCTAGGAGTCTGAGTAAATGGCCAACCTCTTGATCAACAATTCCTTTTCGGCACACTGTCTAAGCGAGCAGTGCCTCATACTCTACTTCGTTTTTTGAGGCTGGAAAGCCCAATGTGATTATTTGCTCCAACAAAGTTCCGTCTGTGGTGATTATAATAACGTCTGCTCCAACTCCCTTGTGATTTGACGTCTGTCTACATGCAATTGCCACATGTCTTTGAGCTTTTCAGGGTCTCATCTGCTCTCGAACTTTCCTTGGTCTTTTAACTATCTTCTTTTCTTCGGTTGATGAAGTGAATTTTGCAATGAAATCTGCTAAATCTTGGGTTTTTATAGCAGTCTTCGGCCTATAGAGGAGGTCATACTGACTTAATTCAATAGCCCACTTCATGAGTCGCTAAGAAGCATTGGGACTATGAAGAATTCGATCTCAAAGGAAATTATCTCATGATGATGATTCAGTGAGCTTGGTAGTAGGGTCTCAACTTTCTTGCAGAAACTATAAGTGACAAAATAAGTCTCTCCATTTTTGGATAGTGAGTCTCTACAACGAGGAGAGCTTTTGATGTGTAGAATATTGGATGATATTGTAGGAATTTCAAAACATTTTTTCAAAGTTCATTTGAATATTAAACATGCATTTAATCAAATTAATCGCAGCGGAAGTCTATGGTGGTTGTTTAAATTCAAAAATAAAACTTCTTCCAAGTATCTTAAGCCATGAACATTGATATGTTTTTCATAAATGAAAATTCAAGAGAAATGATAAGATCTAATTACCCTTGAAGCAATTATATGAACCAATTTGTGTTTGGTCTTCTCTTGATGATTTCCTCTTTGTTGATCTCCTCTTTGATCTTTGATCTTTCTCCTCCATGTGAGCCACAAAAGCATATGGCCTCTAAGTCTCCACACCAATGGAACCTTGAGATGAGAATAAGTATCTTGAGAATACTTGGATGCTAGTGCAAGATTCTCAAGATTGGTTTCAATCTAAACCACTTTGAAAGATGAAAGTGTTTCACTCTTGAAAACTCTCTTTTTTCTCTCTTTGATCTTCCAAACCCATTTGGTTGATGTTGGATTGTGTTTGTGTGTTAATGAGCTTATGGAAACAATTCCCATACA
>NW_018923260.1:131489-145345 GCF_002207925.1 Prunus avium | reverse complement strand
ATACCCTGGACATTTGTTTCTTTACACGATGTAAAAGATAACAAATTAAGTTTGCCCTTTATATATCATATACGAAATGTATTCTAAGGAGATTACATCAAATGTATTGGCTCTTAGGGCACATTTCTAACAGATATGGCCCCAGCTTTTCTCTTATGAGAGCTGAGTTGACTGCTGAGTTGGACACCGCTAGGTACATAAACAGATCTTCACTTGGTACTGGCTTTGTGCATAAGGGAGGTGAAGTGAGGTCGGTCTTCAAGTTTTGAAAAGTTAAATCGCATTTTTCATCCCACTTATCTTTTTGTCCTTTCTTCAAGGCTTTGAAGAACGGTCTACACTTGTTGGTGGATTTCAAAAGGAATCGGTTGAAAGCTGCTGCTTTGCCCGTTAGACTTTGTATCGTTGTGGCAGGTGAGTATATGTTGAGGATGGCCTTGATTTGATTTAGATGTGCTTCGATGCCTCTTTAGGTGACTAAGTCTCCCAAAAATCGGCCGGATGAGACTCCAAATGCGCACTTGCTCATATTCAACTTCATTACTTTGTAGCAGTATGTGCCTCTTTCAATTATAAAAGAAGTCTTTGGTTATCGTCCTCATGCGTCATGATTTGATTGAAGCTGGAGTAAGCGTCCATGAAGCATAACAATTGATTGTTAGAAGTTGAATTTACGAGCTGATCAATTCTTGGCAGGAAAGAGTTGTATTTTGGGCACACCTTGTTAAGGTCAGTGCAATCCATGCACATTCTCCACTTGCTTTGGTCTTTCTTTGCGACTAGAACAACATTGGCCAGTCACTTTGATTAGAAGACTTCTTCAATGAAACCGGCAAGTAGGAGCTTGTCAATCTCGGCTTCGATGATGGCAACTCACTCGGGAGCGAAGTTGCTTCTCTTCTGCTCTACTGGTCTGCTGATTGGGTTGGCATGAAAGCGATGGTAGATGATCTGTGGATTAATGCCTGGTATGTCAGATAGTGACAATGCTAACACGTCTTTGTTGTTCTTGAGGAAGGGTGTAAGCTCCACCTTCTCTTCTGGGTTTAGGCATGAGCCGATCCGCGCTTTTCTCTCTGACTTATTAGGATCAAGAGGTACTAGTTTGACGTCCTCTTTGGGTTTCTATCCTTTTTCAGGGGTAACCTCCGGGCAGATTCCCTCGTCTTGGTCCTGATTCTTTAATTGCTATTGGGGAATGACTATTCCCTTTACCTTTTTGTCTACTCGACTTATAGGGACGAACTGCACTTGCTTGCTTTTCTTCAACTTTGAGCTGAGCACTTTCTCCCCATCGCTTGATCGCTATTGATCTGGGTGACACCGCTCCCAGGGATTCAGTAATGGATTTTTTGGTGCGTGACAGAGGTGATGACGTTGATCTTTCCAATCCATGCTCTCCCTAGGATGCCATTGTAGGGGGAGACTTCGTCGATGATCATGAATGTCTGAGCGCTGATTACTGGTGGGGAGTAGACATCGAGCTCTACTAATCCCACAGTGATCGTGGTTGCTCCGTTGAAGCCAGTCAGTGACTTGGCTGACCTGTTGATCTTTGCTTCTATTCCCATCTTCTGGAGCACTGAAAGTTGTAGGATGTTAGCTGCGCTACACTCGTCTACATGAACTCAGTCGATCATGGCTTGTGCGAATTGGATGCTTACGACGAGGGCGTCATTGTGCGGCATATCAAGTCTGCTCAAATCTTTCTTCTGGAAGCCGATCACGGGATCGTCTTCAATTGCTGGGCAGCTGGTTAAGACTTGGGAGGTGACAATGGCTTGTTTAATCTTCCTCTTCTTTTCCTTGCTAGTTAGCTAGGATTGTGTTAATCCTTATGACTTTCTGTGGGGGCTCCTTGGTAGCGTCGAAATTTGGTTATTCACCATGTACGAGGATCCCCACTAAGCATCAATGGCTGAATGGTTAAAGCGCCCAACTCGTAATTGGTGAATTCGTAGGTCGATCTTCGATCTACTAGATGGCCTTCTTTGCCACGAACTCTGTGCAGTGGCCTTCTCTTACAAGCTCTTCTAGGTGCATCTTCCAAGATCAGCAGATGGCTGTGTCATGCCCATGCATTCCATGGAAGGTGCAGTACTTGTTGGTATTTCTTTTGTCGGGATCTCCTTTCAAAGGTGATGGTCTTCTCAGCCAAAGCTTATCATTCACTTGGGCCAAGATTTGATGTATTGGGATAGTGAACTTCGTATACCCTTTGTCTGCTGATGAGCCACCTTGGGATGGTGTCTTGCACTCTTCTTCATAGTTCTTATTGCTGGGCTTATCATCTCTCTAACTTGTGTCCTTGGGTGATGGGTCAGCTTGCTTAGTAAACTTCTTTGAGGTGATTCGATCGTCATCCTGGAGCGCATAACGTTCCGCGATCATGAAGACCTTTGCCAAATTCAACACCCCACAATGTTTTCCTTTTCTGCCTTGAATCTCTTAATGTAGTCTCGGAGGGACTCATCATGCTTCTTCTGCAAGTTGAACAGGTGTGGGCTTATCATCTCTCTAACCTGTGTCCTTGGGTGATGGGTCAACTTGCTTAGTAAACTTCTTTGAGGCGATTTGATCGTCGTACCGGAGTGCATAGCATTCCACGGTCATGAAGACCTCTACCAGAGTCTGGCTGGGATTGATAGTCAGCTCGCCAACACCCCACAATGTTTGCCTTTTTTACCTTGAATCTCTTAATGTAGTCTTGGAGGGACTCAGCATGCTTCTTATGCAGGTTGAATAGGTGATCAGAGTTCTTCTTGATCTTCCAATAAAAAGTGTACTCCTTGGTGAAGATGAAAGCTAGCTCCTTGAAGCTGTTGACTGACTCGGATGACAGGGTATGGAACCAATCCTGGGCTGCTCCTCGTAAAGTCATTGCAAACACCTTGTACATCAGCGCGTCTTCAGCCTTATAGAGAATCATGATGCTTTTGAAGTGCTTTAGATGTCTCTTGTGATTGGAATCCCCTTTGAAGTGTGTGAAAGAACTCGATTTTGGCCGTGAATGATAAGGATTTCACTTGGTCCACCTCCTTGCGCAAGGCATCTTCGAAATCTCCTCCGATCTTTAAGTTTCGAAGTCGGTCATTCACGAGCTTCTCGACATCTTCTGCTGGCATGGCCTGTGGTTCACATTGGTGTCCTCCATGATTCGGGAGCCGTTAGTTTACCTCCTCGTTGTCTCTAGGGCGCAGATCTCCTCGACTGTCCTGCTTGGGTGACATGTTGGCGGACTAAGCTTGTGAAGGAACCTCCGTAGCTTGTCGTCGTGAGCTAGCTCCTTAGGACCGAGTAGGTGGGAGTCTTTCTTCTCATATTTTATGGGGATGATTGTGAGGCTGATCTCCTTTGGGCCTAGCCTTGTGTGAACGATTCTTGGCGGGCCGAGGTGGGCGTGAACATCGGATCGTGAGCCCAACCTCTCGTACACGTTGACTCTCAGACTTAATCTCGATCAGAGACTCGATCTACTTTGAGCGAGGCTCGTGGATGCTTGTGACATGTCGACGTGTTGAGTAGCATGCTCTTGTCCTTCTCCTTGTCTTCTTGCTCCTGCTCGACCTACATGGGACCTCTCGAACTGCATGTGGGTGCATTCGTCCATCCTTCTCTCTTCACCTTGCAGTTCAAGACCTTGGTCTTGGACCAAGTCAATCTGGTTGAAGAGCTATCCAACCAGTTGTTTTAGTTGTCCACTCTTTGAGCCAACTGGTCAACTCTAAGACTGAGGTCTGCTTGACTTCGTGGATCAAGATGAGAGAATTGTGTGGAGCCCAATTGCACACGGGCTAGGGTTTCATTGGAGGTGTACACGGGAACGTATGTCGAGCGCAAAGGCAAATGATGGAATGGATGTACTTGTTCCAAGATCAGGTCGTAGGTGGTGGCGGGGCCTAGATGGTTAGGGATGGTTGGTGCGCCATGCGCCGCGGTGTCATCGTGGTGGAATGCGTCGGATTCGGCAACATAGGCTTGCGACGGCAAGTTCATCCTAAGCACAGGGCCGTGTAGCTATGAGGTGGATCCAGCTGCAGTGCCGTGAGGGAGGTGGCTGCTGGAGCAGCGTGGCTGCAAGGTGACGCTGGCTGTGATGTGGCGTAGTGGCTGGTGCTGGAACTTCGCTCTTGGCTGCAAGGTCGAGAAGGAGGATGGTGGCTAGAACTGTGGCAGGAGCCATGGTGCCGCTAAGGTATTGGGCCCCAACCTCGGTGGCAGAAAGCGGCGGCTACTGTGATGTCGTGGAGGCTTGGATCTGTCGCGGATTGGATCATCATGGCGGTCTTGCTTCTCGTGCACTTGCTTCCAACCATGGTTGTTTGGAAGACTTCGGTTGAGCTATTGAAAAGAAGGAAACATATTCCTTTAATTCAAGAGCACGCGTTGAGTATAACTCGCACTCTCAATGAAAGCACCAAAATGTTTGTGCAAATTTCTCATGGGAGAATATTCGTGTGTAGATCCTTCACCCTTTGAGCTTCCTTCTCTCTCTTCCCCGGTTCGTGCGAAATAAATATGAGTAAAAGACCACACTTGAGAGGTGTTGGCCAAAGGCCCTCCGATGCCTAAGTTTGTTCAATTGCATCTTTGAGAAAAAATGCGGCAATAGCTATAAAGGATGAAGTTTTCTCTCACGGGGAGAGCCGGGTGTGGTGGCACTTAGCTATGTGGGAGAGAAGAGGGAGGGAGTGGCATGCGGCTAGGGGGTGGCCGACGACTAGAGAGAGTGTTAAGGGTTTTTTGTAGCATTTTGGAATTACCTCATGTGTTGAATGTGGCTATGTATTTATAGGGCTCTAGTCATCTAGGGTTTTTGAAAGAATAATTCCTATTTGGACGGAAGATATTCTTTCCCTTAAATGGAGAAATTGAGTCAATTAGGGATTTTGATTAGGATTAAATCCCTAATTGATGATAATATCCCCAAAATAAGATAATATCCCAAATTGGTGATATTATCTTTAATTAGTGATTATATTCTCAAATAAAGATAGTATCCCATAGAGAAGATAATATCCCTATTTTTGGCCTCAATTAATTAGCCAAATAAATGAGCTTAATTAAGGACCTAGGTGATATTCTTCTTGTCCAAGTGACAACTTGTGATTGGAAGCCAAAATATATGCTCCCATAGAAAACCACCTCTGAAACTTCTTTGGGACTGGAAACACCAGAAAGTGAAAGAGCATTACCACTCAAATTTCAGCTTGACATTTTAGAGAAAATCACAGTATCTCTAGCATCCCTCATTATCCCACAACACCAGAGGATAGTAGATCCCACCATATTCATAAACTCCACCTCCACATAAAAGAGATCTAAGAAAAGCAACCACCAAACTCATAAATTTCAAAAATACAGACAATAGGAGGGCAAAGGTTCTGCTTGGAAGGAGAGGAAGAAGAAGTTTCTGGAAAGAAGGGGAAAGAAGACCCCGTAAGAATTGAGTGCTTGATAATAAAAAGTACTTTTAAGAGTACCAATTTGTTATTTATTAGAGAGTACCAAATTATCATATGAGCATGACATTATAAACACCAATAGCTCCGCATCAATGAAATTGTTTTCATTTTATAATTTTTGATCATCTACATAATATTTTTGGAGGAAGCACAAAAGAATGGAACCTTTTTAGGAAATAATTAAGGTCATTCCATCCTTCTGGCATGGAAATCATCTGTGCAAACGCCACATTTTGAAGTATAATTTTTTTTTTCTTAATTTTGAACAATTCATTGACAGAAGTTACATATTTTGTCTAAGATTATTCATCAACATTTGACAGCCCACCCTCAATAAACAGTTGAAGATTCAAAGCTTCATTTTTCTGTCTTGGACTGGCGGTTCTCTTAAGGGTTCAGTAGCTGCCAATTTTTATTTATGAAGTTTTGCATTTAATGGGGCAAGTTTACATTTAAGAGTCGACCGATCTTCATTATTAGTTGCTTTGCAGTAATGTTTTTTTGCCCCCGAAAAAGAAAATTTCTGGATCTGCCATGATTTGTATGTGAGTGAGGAAACCAATGCCAAGAGCAATTCCTTTCTTTCAGCCCTCTATTTCGGTGTCTCACATTGAAAGCCATGGTTGCCCCACCTTTCATATTTTATTTTTGGGCCATAGATGAGAACAATTTAAAAAGCAGACCCTCTACTCACACTAAAAACAAGATAATACTCATTCTGAGGAATGCTCAAATAATCCATAATCCTAGCTTTTATATCATGTTCAAATAACCCATAATCTTAAAACAAAACAGAAAAGAAAATAACACCCATAATCTTAGAGAAAGCTGCAGGAATGTTTAAATAACCTAAGTCTAATTAAGCTTTCCATTCTGACCAAAAAAAAAAAAGGCTTTCCATTTGGGTTTAAGGTATATTATTTTTAAGTTGATAACTATAATTTATCTTCACCATTAAGAATTCATTTCAAGCACAATCTAGTACGTGACTTGACTTATAAGTGAAATCTTTGTCTAGAAGTTGTGGTGCTTTGATGCTTTTTTGTGATTGTTTTGTATCTTATAATAACTACTAAATATTAGTGAAGAAAAAACAAAAACCGAGGTAATTAGATGATGATCAGGGGTGTCTTGGAGAAATAGCAATTGGCATGAAAACCAAATACAAAAGACAAGAGTATCAGCATGACAACAAAATTATGCACAAAATTCTCACAAAAAGCCACATATAGAACAACCCTTGAAAGACACATTTTTGACCCCAGAAGTGAATTGAGTGTGTTGAAAGGGAGATTATTTAGGTTTTTAAAATCTCTGAAGATTCCTGGCAAAAAAAATAAAAAAAAGAATCTTGGAAGATTAGTTTGGAAGATGGGAAATAATGCTTGATATAAATGAATGAGTCAGTGAGGCTCTCCTTCAATTCAGGAGTGAGAAGCTCAACACTCAATCTACCCTCCTAAAACTAACCATCCTATTGATCAGAAGCAGCTGTTGCCTATCTCTTTACGTTTCTCACTCTGAAATCTCAAATATATCTTTCATTTTCAACCTCTCATGGAAATCCCAGATGATTTTTCCTCCTATGTGAGTGCCCCAACTAGCCCTGCTCAATGCAGCCCAGGAAATAATTTGTTCTTCTGTAGTGTCCCTGCCAGTCCTAGGAAAAGAACAATATCAAACACTCCATATGATGCATGTTACAGTGATCATGAGTACATGACACCACCAATGACACCCTATCAAGATGCCAATTCCGATCTCGATGACTTTGAATTCGAAACCAGTCGCAGTTTCAGTCTCGATGTGTTTGATAACGTGAAAAGTCAGCAGAAGGCTTCGTTGGACCGGAAACAGCAAGAACAAATTAGGCAACAAAGGCAGTGCGGGGACTCCCTTCCGATGACCATGTCATTTGCTGATGAGCTTTTTTGTGATGGAAAAGTGATGCCACTTGCACCTCCAGCACTCAAACTTCCACCACGTCTTCATCATAAAAGGAGTGGCAGCCAGAGCCCCATGCCATCTTCCCCAAGGTCTCCCAGTTTTGTTCTGAATTTGCCATTTTCGTACAGGAGGTTGTGGAATGATGATTTTGATCCATTCATGGTGGCATTGGAGCATGTCAGGGAGGAGAAAAAGAGAGGGAAAGAAAAGACACACGATCATAACATGGTGGGCTTGAATGACCAACAGAACAAGCAAACTGGCCTGGTAACACCAATTCACTCACCTTCTGCAAACTCTGCAGGTCAGCTGGAACCAAGGAAACAAGTCGGGCAAAGTCGAAAAAGGCTGGCTCTTCCCAAAGGACTAGAGTATGCAAGACAAGTTAGACTTATCCAAAAGGGTCATAATGAGAGATTTAGTGACCCCAATATGGCAATACCTGTCTGCACAGTAGAAGAGACACCTAAGAATAAGATTGTTCAAGGAAGTGGAGATCAAAGGTACATAAGTGCTCCTTGTACAAAGGAAACCAAGGGGCAGAAAATCAAAGGGCTTTCACTGAGTGCTTCTTTCGGGAAAGTAGATGATGACAAGAAGAAGCAAAGAGATCAAGGTTCAGCAATATTGAGCAGAAAGCCAACATTTCTAAGGAGATTAATCTCTAAGTCTGGGGGATCAGCCCACTGCAGTGGGGAGAAAAGGGTATCTGATCAACTCACCAAGATGACATTTGTGCATTTCAGGCCAAGGCTCTTACTTTGCATGGGTTATAAGGCAAGGTATGCCAAGTGAACCAGAGATTGCCATATCTATAAAAGTTGTGCTAATTTTAGCTTCTAAATTGATAGTAGAACTGCCAAAAGGGATGGAAAAAATTATTATTGTGGTTTATATAATGTTTACTTGTAATTGTTTTACAGGAATTAATATCTCAATTAATTTGTGCAAACTTCTTTTTTTTTTAATAATTTTTTTTTTACCTCCTGTCTTTATTGAAGCAGCTACTTGTGTTAGGTTGCTCACAACTGTTATAATTTGTAGTTTTCATGTCCTCCCAAACATGAAGTAGACTGCAGAACTATCTTAATGATCCTATTGTTGAACACATTAAATTAACACTTAAATGAAAATCAAAAGCGAAAATGTTTTCCAAGGGAACTATAGTAAAATTATGAGGTGAGTTTCACTATGGCTTTCCAAATAATCATTAGGTTTATCTCCACAATCAAGACCTACATTATTTTTTCCCCCTACTAATCGTGTATTATTCACTCATTAATAATTGGTAATTTTTTGTTTTTGTTATGGTACATATCCTAAACAAGGAAAAACTAGACCAGAACTAAAGGAGGCCTATAAAATGAGCAAAATGAGGTGTATAAACAGAAGAACCAAATCATCTATTAGCAACTGCTCACAGCATGAGGGAGTGCTACCCAAAATCGGGTAGCCAATCTGTTAAGTTCCCTATAAACCTGGTTCAAGTCACAACCAAATCCTGCATAATAGCTCTTTCGGCACTGGCTGAAGGATGTTACGCCGTTCAGAATTCATGAGAGAGGCTTTCAACAAGTATCACAGAGGATGGCATGTGCCTTGAGCTTGCATTATCAAAGAAACTGCTATAACTGAACCCATTTCAGTTTTCAGCTTCTTAATAGCCTTATATATGTCCCAACACTAACTGGAGCCGTGAAGCAAACCCCAAAACCACTAAAGTAGGAACCTCTCCCATTTCACTTTTCAGCTTCTTAATACCCATATCTTGGGATCTAGCATCCAAAATGAGTCTCGGATGAGAACTGGGATAATGGAACTAAATATATCCGTCAACATTATGTGGCCTAACCAAGAGATGATTTAAGGCTGATTCTAGCGCAGGCCGAATGCTGATTCAGGCAAAATAAATTCCAGCCACAAGGATTAGGGCGATTTCTTTGAACCCAGAAGTGACTACTTCGACCACCCCGACCACAACCCTTAAAGACAATCCAGAAGCAACATGATTCCAAGACCATGACGATGAGCTGCCTTCGGTCTAACCACAGAGTATACATCCAGATTCGAATTCAAATTTAGCATTGGAAGGAAAACATGCAATCTAGAAGATTAGCTGGAAGTGAGCATGGAAAATCTCAACATAGAAGTAAGCATGAATTAGGCCTCACAACGGCGATTTAAAGGATTGAGGTGGTTTGGGGTAACAATTTTACTAATGACGTAATCAAGGAGAACCAATGCCAATTGCAAGGATCATCAGGTCCAATCCCTAAGATTGCAGGACTCAGGTGGAATCAGAAAAAAAAAAACGAAATTTCAAGCCAAATTATCCTAGGAGTAGCTCCACTTTAGTCCTTAGTTTAAGTTCTAGTATAAGCCTTCACATTAAGCTGTATTTCCTTTCAAAGTGTTCGATTCCATCAATTTAATTTTCAGTAAGTTGTGAGTTTATTTTAATTTAGTTCATGTTCTTTATGTTAACAGCATGTTTATCTAATTAATATCATTTTCTTTGGAACTTTTGACATTGAAGTAGTTGAGATAAGTAGTGAAACTCTAGAATTTCATTATCATATTCAACTGATGACAATCTTTTATTTCAACCTTCCAATTACACTTCTGCACACATGGAATCTGTAGACTGTAACGGTTCCAAACTTTAGTACACTTGAAAAGTTTAACCTCGGCAAGTTCATGAATTCCATAACATTGGACTTGGACAAAAATAAATCTTCCTAATTTTAATGAGTAACCAGATAGGATTTTTCTGGAATGCACACAACTAACAAATTTTTAGGCTGTGACACCCTAGATCTTAAAAAATATTTCTCATTTCAAAACATTTCTTCCCATACCTGTGGAGACTAAATAAATTTCCTTGTAGAGAAAAGCTATAGCAAGTCATTGCGTTGTCATGCTGAATTCCTTATATTTCCTCAAGATAACTTTCCATTTAAAAATTTGGACCTAGCTATTTGAACTCAATCTAAAGAGCTCCAATGAAACAATTGCTTCGCCTGTTATTCATTCATCTTCCAGACCAATTACATTGTAGCAATTACTTTCTCCTCCTCTCTCTTCATGGAAAAACCAGTTTATGCTTCAATTCCCCTCGGTTTGCACTTCGAAATTAACGACAATGAGATTCCTCTACAAAACTCTGGAGAAAGAAACTACGTTTTCAACAACGAACAATTTGCTACTATAGTGACTACTTCTCGATCTTCATGCTCCAATGTCAATTCACCCTCTCGAAATCAACTTACGCTAGGCATGAGCCAACTTAGTCTGAGTAAATTTGTTGCCGCGTACAGAAGAGATAAATTTATTGCAGACCTGTCACAAACTGTTTGCTTTCAAAGTAACGAGAATAGCCTTCTTTGGTTTATGCAGCCGTCTTTCTCTTCAGGTAATTTCAATTGAATCACCCTTTTTGAGGGAATTTACTTTTCAACTTATATATCAATCATTGACTCTTTTTGTATGATTGAACAAAAACCTCTGCAAAACCAATTGAACCTTTTTTTAGGAAAGCAAGGTCCACCAGAATATGTTTAACAAAGATCAATGGCTTTGTTCCTTAGCAGCTTTTGAGGTTTCTCATAACCTTTGTTATGATACCTCATCTCATAATCAACTCAAAGATCCTACGAGGCTCAGTACGATTGAACTTACAGGAAATAATGATTTTCCTCATACACCTGTAAGTCTATCTTTTCCTGGAAGGAACTTCTCCTATTTCTCTTGGAATGAACCTGATCTTTATGTGGAGAGAACCAATTTGTCTGAGTTAGGAAGCTACCAACCTAGCAATCCTATTGTCAATTCCTTAGCTGCTCAGCTGCAGAACAATGTGGGTTCCGATCCAAGCCTAACCAATGGTGTAAGCACAAGAAGGCCCTTACATAGGAGCAAACATACTCCCTACAAATGTCCTAAGTGCCCCTGTGAATTTGCATTCTCCGAAAACCTGGATGCTCATATGGCAGATCACTGTAGGATAGAAGCTCAAACTAATTTGATGATAAGTTCAGACTCTGCATCTAGATGGATGAACTCGGACAGCCCCATGATTCATTCACAATTCACCTGGAATCTAAAAGATCTAGCAGGGACAGAAGCATCATCTTCAAATTCTGATGGAGAGACTTCCAATGAGGACGTTGAAAAAGAAGAAATGGCTCGTGAGAAAGCATTCCTGCTTGCAAATAATGCTGAAAATGAAGGGCAGCCCACAGCTAATTTGGATGCAGAGGATGCTGTTTCGTCTATTATCAAGAGCATCAAGGAAGTAGCCATTTGATTTGGTAGTGATCTGTTCAAGTATCTAGAGAAATACCTGCCATCTTCAATGTTTTAGTTTGGAAGTCTTTAGTGCCTAATAATTAAAAACCCTTTGTATGATGCTAGTGTCAGATAGGGGTCTTTTAGTTTTCCCTGAAGTTTGATGTAGTGGATTGTTTCTTTCTATTATGTTTTGAACTTTTTCATAGCAAACCATGGACAACTTAGTTTTACATGAATTAAGCATAGGACCCCATACACCCTCATCCTTTCTTAATTCCTATTTCCCTCACAATTTCATGCCTTTCTCAGACATTTCATCAAACACCTGTCTTGCTACTAACGCAACAATAAGGCTATTGAGATAACAGTAACAACATAAAAACCCCACAACCATGAATCAAGTAATAAGATATATACCTCAGTGAAGAAGGCTATGTCTCTGTTTTTGCGTAGAAGACTGAAGAGAAGACCATCAACAAATGAAAGAAAGCAACAGACCTTTTTAGCGTCAATGAAGAATACATTGATGCAATATATATTGACCAATCGAGCTATCTTAGTAGAATGAATGAGTGAAAAAGGTTGGTATCAGATTTGATCACTCAGCAAAACCTTTTATGCTCTTCTCTCTATTCGAAATCATGATGTTACCTTTGTTAGCACTTTGCATTTGCGGTTCCTGGACAAACCACAATTAAAGAAAAAAGTAAAGGAAAAAATATTGGGAAATAACCCTATATGCCACCAATTTTATAATCTTAACTAAAAATACCACCCCTCCCCAATTTTTGTACAACTATCACCTATAAATATAAAATTATTGTCCACTTATTGCTGAATTTTCACAAGTTCAGAAAGTTTATTCTCTCTTAGGTCACTCAGCTCTCTCTCTTTCTCTGGCACAGCTCACTTTCTCTTTGGTTTCTGTCTAACGCAGCTCTCTGTGTCTCTCTTGGCTCTCTCTCTCTAGCGCAACTCTCTGTCTCTCTCTTTGCTCTCTTTCTCATAGCGCAGCTCTTTCTCTCTCTAGCTTCGTTATGTCTTTTTCTCCCTCTGTTCGGTCCCTTGCTCTCTGTTTGGAATCGCGAACCCCTCCCTTTAGGTACGTCTTCTGAATAGCTGCTTGCAACCTTGAAGCTTTAGTGGATCACCGACCTCGAAAAGGTAGTGTTGATGGTTATTTTCTTAAAATCAGTGGGATTATGTGAAATGGGTTATATTTTGATTGTTTGGGTTTGTGTTAAATTCGTTTTGGCTTTAATTGCTTTGGCTTAGGTTTTGTTGAATATTCATGCTCAGTCATCTGGGTTTGTACCAATTGCACTTAGATTGGTCTGGATATTTGAATCTTGAAACTTGGGATTTTCCATTTGATGTAGTAGATTTGTATAGTGTGATTGCTGATATATTACTGGTGTACTGCTGTTGTGTTCCTCTTATTTTACTGTCGTATTGCTGTTATGTTGATGTTATATTGCTATTATATTGCTTTTATATTGTGGTTATATTACTATTGTATTGTATGGTTATTGTGGTTATATTGTGTTAATGAAATGTTGTTTTGTTATGGTTAGAAATGGAGACAATTGTTATTCTCGTGTGCTACAATGGAAAATGGGTCACCTCGAAGAAGATGTGCAAATACGAAGGGGGTGAGTCAAAAGGCTTAATAGTTCCATGGACCATCAAATTTGCTGAACTGTTAGACCGTGTGCATCAGATTGGTAATACAAACAGCAGGGAAGACAAGGTTAGCTTAAAATTCTCAATTTTGGTGGCCTCGAATGAGTCGAAGAACATAAAGATTGAGGACGATGATGATGTCAAATTTTTTATGAAGTACAATTCTGAGGTAACACCTTCAAAACTAGCTCCCTTACTTGTGAGAATAGAAGATAAAGGACTGACAAATGATGTAGTTGATAGTATGCATATCACGACAGATAGTAGTCGGATGGGTCGTTCTTTAGTTGCCATTGTTGAAAGCAATGAAGTAACTTGGAATAATACAAATGGCACTGATGTGGGAGGTGAAGTAGAGACAGATTTTATGGATATGATTGATTTTAGCGAGGTGGATCAGGTGCATGGTGGTGATAATGGTACTGAAAGAAATAAAGTGTCAGTGTACTCTGCCCCTCCTATTTTGGGCTT
>NW_018923260.1:115215-127117 GCF_002207925.1 Prunus avium | reverse complement strand
GAGAGAAAGAGCTGCGCTATGAGAAAGAGAGCAAAGAGAGAGACAGAGAGTTGCGCTAGAGAGAGAGAGAGCCAAGAGAGACACAGAGAGCTGCGTTAGACAGAAACCAAAGAGAAAGAGAGTTGTGCCACAGAGAGAGAGAGAGCTGAGTGACCTAAGAAAGAACAAACTTTCTGAACTTGTTAAAATTCAGCAATAAGTGGACAATAATTTTATATTTATAGGTGATAGTTGTACAAAAATTGGGGAGGGGTGGTATTTTTAGTTAAGATTATAAAATTGGTGGCATATAGGGCTATTTCCCAAAAATATTTTATATCGTAGTGATTAGTGGGCTCGGCCCTAAAATTTCGGGCTTGACTTGTAGTCAAGTTTGGACCAGACTATTTTGGGCGTAGATATTATTTTGGTCGAGCCAGACGTGGGTTTCAATTCCCCAACCCAAGTCCGCCCACGAGGGTCGGCCAATGAAAATGAACTTTTTTCAAAATAAAAATATATTCAATTATTTTAATCATAATTTGTAATAATCAACTATATTACATACTATAGACTAAATCTAATGTATTCTGAGTTAAATATATTACAATTCAGACTAAAAATAATGCATAATATAGACTAAATATTTAGAAGTGGTTTTTGAACTTTTTAAAAGTCCTCATTTTAGACTTCAAACTCTAAAATCAATCAATGTGGTCTTTCATCTTTTGATCTACTCATCAATTTGATCCATGGTGTCGCATTCCGACAAAAATTTCGTTACAATTGTTCACTTGTCATGTCGTGACCGAGTTTATATGTGCATTTTCATCAAAATATACATTTTAGTCTTAAAACTCATATTTTTCCTCCACAATGTCATTTTCTCTCCATTTAGGATTTCACATTTGTAGTTCGATAAATGAGAGCAAATAGCCTTATATATTGAGTAAAAGATGTGAGATTTACTTTGTGTCATGAGTGGATAGGTTTATTTTCTCTTATCAGGACGTCCATAATTTCTTATTATACGGACACCATTGTTTTTTCAATTTCCTCCATGCTTTTCTCCCTTTCTTAGTTTTCCTCCCTATCTTCTGTATTCATATACTTCAACAAGCTGGAGTGGGTGTACTAAACAAGCTTTAAGAAATATAGTTGCAACAATGGTGTTCGTACAGTAAGAAAATCTAGACATATGCATAAGAGAAGAACTACTGCCCTTTAAAGTTTTTTGTGTGACCAATTTAATGAGGATTTTGATGAAATGCCACAAGAAGGACCAAACGAATGTGTGGACCAAAAGATTACAGACTACATTGATTGATTTGAAAATTTAAGGACTTAAATGATGACTTTCGATTAATTTAGTGATCATTTATGATAAAAAAAACCCTCTTTAAAAATATAAAACTGGCATAGTTTGATGGGCCTAGACCAAACGCCTGCTTTGGACTCAAATGGGCTGGATCATGGGCGAGCTCCTAGCCCTACCCAATAAAAATCTGGATGAGCATGGGCACCCCTAATTACATGCATGTACGAGCTTTGACCTTTTGAGTTCAGGCTGACCCTCTTTGGGGTGTCGGCCAGATGATGATCCTTAGTTAATTTTTTTGTTTTTTTTTAACACAAGCAATAGTATTAACGCCGGCCCCCGAGGACGGGGAGTTTCTTATACACCAATGTCATAAGGGTTTGAAACCTACTTGAAACCATTATTCTTCAAGTCAATGCCCTTTTTCATTGGATTAGACACCGTTCACCTTAGTTTTAAATTTTGAAGATAGTGACTTGCGAGATTTTATGACTGTAATATTTCCCTATAATTTGATTTCTTAGCGTGCTACTAATATCTTAACATTAACTCTCATTCGTTAACCTTTTATTTTTATTTTTTATTTTTTATTTATAAATTTATAGAAAAGATGGTTGTGGGAACCGAATTAATTCGTAACCCTAGGTCAAATAATTCGTTCCATTTGGGGATTATTTGACCTAATTGGGAATTATTTAATTTAATTGGGGATTACCCAATTAAATAGAATGTTACCTAATTAGGTTGAGGATTGATTTGATTTCTACGAATATTCTCAATTAATGGAGGAGTTACCTAATTAAATTAGGTATTGATTTGATTGCTACCCTGATTAGGGATTTGATTTAAATCAAATAAATCAAATCCCTAATTAGTCAAATCTCGCCAAATTGGGGAGCAATAATTCCCTTCCATCTACGGAATTATTCCTCTGAAACCCTAGCCCCTGAGACCTCTATAAAAGGATGGCCACACACAAGGGTTGAGGTACGTCTAAACTCCTACTGAAACTCTGCAGAAATTATCTCTTAGAAACCCTAGCCACCACTCTCTCTCTCCCTTTTACACAAGGCTCCGGCCACCACTCACGGCTCCAGCCACCCGGTTTTCACCACACATGCATATTCCCGTACCCTATTTTAGCTATCGTTTCTCTATAGATCGATTGAACTGACTTAGGCATCGGAGGGCCTTTGGCCAACACCCCCCGGGTGTGGCCCTCTTATTGCTATTCATTTTGCAGGAGAAAGAGAAGCGGAGAAGACGAAGGAATCTTTCAACCGAATATTCCCATGGGAGGAAATTTGCTCCCACAATGGTATTTAATTAAACCGAAAGGAACATTACATGGTAAGAACTAGTATGTTAACGACGGCCTCGTTAAAACTTTCCCAGAGAAACAAAATCCTGGCGTAGGAAAGAGTACCACATATGCTATTGACTAAACAAAAGAGTCAAACAACTTATATGAAACAAACCAACCTAAACCCCAACCACATAACCCTTAAACAGCATCCCATTACTACTTAGGTACTGTAAAAAAAGTCCTCATATGATCTAGAAAAAGCATCATAGTTCTTCGTACAGAGTCAGAAATGTACTATGGGTATCAGAATAGATCCAACCAATCACCCAACCGCAAAACCATTGAAACACATCCCATCACTATGTAGATACTGTCAAAGAAAGCCTCCTATGACCTAAAGAGAGCATCATAGTTCTTCATAGAGAGTCAAAATCATATTGTGAGCATCATAATAGATCCAGCAAAACACCAACCGCCACCTCCAATTTTTTTGATCCAGAACCCTAGCTGACAAGCAAGGAAGACCAAGTTTGGCCTCTTAGCCTGAAGAAAATTCCGAAGAAAGATCTTCATAGTAGGAACGTTCATTGGTTGCCAAGCCCATGAACGTTCCATAGGAGAATTATTAGGGAGATCTTGGAGACCCCTCGAGGCTGGTCTCCTCCTCCTTGTCAACAAAATCCTCGATTCAAAAACTATGCTTACCAGAAAAATCCATGCCACTAACGATCAGATTCCCAACACTAGTTTTCGCATGCTTCTGATTCCCGTTTGGTGTCGCATACTTGTCATCCCCTTGAGCAGAAGAGGCGGTGGCCATCTCCATAGCGTTAAGATGGAGACCCCTCACCAACGACTGGCTCCTTGGGAACCCAAAAAGGAAGCCAACGCAGCCGGGAGCGGATCCGCTGTCCCAAATTGGTGTCCCCTCCATGTCCCCTCTCTAATTTGCTGACACGTGTCAACTAACATAACAGGGAGTTAACTCTGTTAACTTTTTTATTTGACAATTTTAACAATTAAAAAAAATTAAAAGCTGCCCAAATAACCCAGCAACCAACGACTTCCTTGCTAAACCCAGTGAGCGTCTGTCTTCTCCTCTTCTCCAATTGCAGCCAACCCAGCAGCCAACGAGCATCGTCTTCCTTGCTAAACCCAGCGAGCGTCGTCTTCTCCTCTTCTCCAATTGCAGCCAGCGAGCGTTGTCTTCCTTTTCCAAAAACAGCTAATATTTAGAATGATATTATCTAGTAAGGAGTTTGCTATTTCTAACTTTTTTTATTTTTTATTCTCTCTGCAGGTCAAAACACCCACCCTCTTTCTTTTGGGTGCTCAGGATCTTCGTGTTCCAGTTTCTACCGGGTTGCAAGTAAGCTAATATGTTCCCCTCCTAATGAACTACACATTGAACACTTTATTCTATTTAAATGATTTTACAACAATAACAAGTGCTTGGATAACAATTCTTCTTGGCTGCATTGCAGTAGAAAGTGAATGAAACATAAAATACACAAACAATTGTAATGGTGTGAAATTAGAAAAGTGATCTAGATGTTTATTGTTTGTAGTATGCTCGGGCATTGAAAGAGAAAGGAGTTCCCGTCAAAGTCATTGTGTTTCCTAATGATACTCATGCCATTGAGAGGTAAAGTAAACACATGAGCCAAACTTGCTTCTGCGTTGTAGTAGTCTTTTAGTCACTACTACAATCAAGCTCATAAAATTTCATACTTGGGTTTCAATTCCATCTGATTCCAACTCCTGTCTGCAGGCCGCAATCGGACTTTGAGAGCTTTCTGAATATTGGTGTGTGGTTCAAGAAGTATTCTTAGACTGGCCAATGAAGGAAATAGTGGAGTCGGCCTATGGAGGTAGAACGTCGACAAGGGGACTGGACTGCCGATGCAATGCAAATGAAGCTGAAGGTTTGAGAAAAATGGTGCTGCAATTTCCAAACAGAGATTAGGAGGGAGGAGAATTGGGTTTTGATAGCGTTTGAGAGTTGATGGTGGAGAAGATGCAGAGATTATGGGGGAGGAGAGAGGGTATGGCTGGGTTTTGCAAGGAAGACGACGCTCGCTGGCTGCTGGGTTGGCTGCAATTGGAGAAGAGAAGACAGACGCTTGCTGGGTTTAGCAAGGAAGTCGTTGGCTGCTAGGTTATTTGGGTAGCTTTTAATTTTTTTTAATTGTTAAAATTGTCAAATAAAAAAGTTAACAGAGTTAACTCCCTATTATGTTAGTTGACACGTGTCAGCAAATTAGAGAGGGGACATGGAGGGGACACCAATTTGGGGACAGCGGATCCGCTCCCAACGCAGCCACCCCACGGAGAACAAAAGAGCAAAAAAAACATCATACCCAATTCACCAAGAAGAACCCAAAGAGAGAATCAGAGAAGATTGAGAGAGACGACATAGAGAATGAGTAAAGAAAACTAGAGAAATCCTAACCCTAGCCATTAAGGCTCTCCTCGCGTGAACGAGAGAGCGACCCCGCTCATTCGTTAACCTTATGTCTTATATTTTTATTTTTAATATTTTGTTCAATATAGAGGAAAATATGGAAAGAATAAGACCAAAGAAGTGCGGAAAAAATCACTGCAACAGAAGAAGTTATTTAGTGACCAATTTCTCAATGATCAAATTAATATTGGTCACAAATTGTACCAAAGCAATCCTTCTTGGCTTTAAAATCAAATTTGGGTGCTATGATAATACTAGCTTCTCTAGCTCTCACGACAAATTATGTCACATGTATATATCCACTTGGCTTACCAGTATGACACAAAATGCTATTGTTCTACATTGTCCTGTGTCTAAGATGTGGGCTATGCTATGGTAATGTTGGTTGTTGTAATATTACTTAATAATTAATTTTCACATTAGCTTAATTTACTTTTAATTTTGATTTATTTATGGATTTTACAACATAAGAACTTTGGGGTGGCATGTTGAGTGGAAGTGCTCTTTAGATATTATTCCCATTGATTGTGACTTACATAACCAATTGGAACTTATGTAGCACGGACACTCCATTAGGCCAAAATATCTGGGTGTCGGACACGCAGACATGCCTCGGACACTGGTCCACGGTCAAGACACATTTTGGACACAGTCAAGACACTTTTGGACACGGTCAACAGAAGTCAAGACACGAAAGGGACCATTTTGGAAGTTATAAAACAAAAAGGAGGTTAAAACATAATTATTGAAAACTATGTGGACATATTTGAAATACTTTTAAAAAGTGGGCTAAAAATGTAAACAATATTTTTTTTTTAAATATGTTTTTTTTTTCTTTGTTCCTTCATAGCAGAGCTGATATTTTTGGTTGACTAAAGATATTGATAGCAATTTCGTTGTGAGAGACGCATCTTTTTGAGTGGCTAATTCATTCACTTTGTTTCTTTTTATTATTATTATTATTTCATTTATGCAAACTTGATTTTTATTTTATGAAGTGGGAAATCGTTTTTCTTATTTTGAAGATGATAGATCATATAGAAAAATGTGTGAAATTTGGTTTATAATGAATCATGAATATGTGTATCATTCTTTATTTTGTTTAGGGAAAGATGAGTAATGCTAAGTTAACTCAAATGAGTATGAATTTGTTTTATGGAATTATGACATTGAAGTATTGAGTATGAATTTAAATAAATAAATAAATATATATATATATATAAGTATATACTATTATAATTTTATTAGAATTTATTATTATTTTAATTGTCATGTCATAGTCGTGTCTGTGTCCTAGTTTTTTAAGATTTCCGTGTCGCCGTGTCACCTTTTCGTATCCCCGTGTCCGTGTTCATGCAACATAGACTGGAACAAAGAGGTAACACAAGAATCTCATTTGCAAGCCTTTCACTTTTTCCAACATAGTAGATCTCAGGTTTTCACAGATAGCATCCACCATTTCCTGATAATGTATGGATTTAGCAGCATTAAGAGCAACTCCACCCATTTGTCATGGCAAAGGGCAAGGGGAGGCAAGGGCTATTACTATTCATGTGAATAGTGGCAGCCCTTGCAAAAGGCTTGTGGTGTTTCCATCCATTGCCATGGCAATCACTATTCACAAGAGATATGAGGAGAGGAATTTGTATAGAGTTTTGGTGTGAGAAGTGAAAAATATGACTAAGTATTTATTTTTAAAATTTTTTGAAATATTTAGTTTTTATTTATTCATTTTTTAGATTTTTAAAATTTTTTTTTTTTTAGTTGCTGACATCAACAACCCTAGGTTATTGCAAGGGTTGGTTTTGCCTGAGGGCCAGCCCAGGCTTATGGAGCCCACGTCCAGCCCGGGCAAAAAAGGCCCGGTGGAACACGATTTTCTTCTTAGGCCCCCCCTTGCCCCCATCCTTGGCAAACCGATGGAGTTGCTCTAAAAGGGATATAATTGTGGGAGAAGAATACATACATAATTTTTATTTTTATTTTTATATCAACAACATTCTGCTTCTACTTTTGCTTTTGAACATTACAAGATAGTGTATGAATTGTTAAAAAAAGCAATAATTTACTACATCTTCCAACACTTTCTTATTCTTGCATGGTGTTGGTGCTAAAACTAAACAGATAGAAATAGAAGCAACTTATAGGTGATGTGAACGGTTTAAAGACCGATTGAGCCTTCAGTATGGACACGTTCTTCCTTGGGATGCTGGATCTGGGACAAGGAGAGAAACAATGGATGAAGTCTAGGGTGCCAGTGTGGTACCAGCCGAAGACCCTCCGATGATAAAGTAAGTTTCTTTATGAGCTTTAGCTATTGACAATGTATGAGCACGAGAGTCAAGTTGAAAGTCCTACCCTTTGTCTATGGTAAGGGTGCCTATTTATAGAGAGTGCCTGGTGTGCTCTTAGTACTTAGTTTCGATGTAAGACTCTTGGGAGTGCCTTCTGAGGTCGACACGAGTCTGCAAATATCTAAGCGGGGTATTCGAGGTTGTCTCGCGGAATCATCAAGGCATGCCGATCGGATACTTGAGGGTCGTTCGGCAGCTGGTACAGATAGTTTGTTCGATGAGGAGCTAGAAGGAGAGCTCGTCGTTTGAAGGACTTGGTGATTGGATCGGTCGAATGATCTACCGGTGTGAGCCGCAGGGTTGACCTTAGCTTTGTCCTCTGTCCACATGTCATGTTGTGAGTGGATGGTCAGATATGGTACAAACACATGGTACCTGACCTGACCTAAGCATGCTAAATGAATCATAGTATGCATTTCTTACCTAAGGTTTCATTAACTTTACAACCCCATACCTCCTCCTTCCCATAATCTAGTTTTAAGTGAAACTCTATTCCTCTAAATATCTTCATAGAAGCAATGCACTAATTCACACAGTAATTGATATAGAAAATGCTTCTTCACAACTTGTTCGCTTGTTTATTTGTTTGTTTTTCTGTATAAGCAAATAGAAGACACATTTTCATGGGAAATGTCCCATCCCATGCACCTATACGAATGAAGTCAGGTAATACAACACAAATTACAATGTCAGTTATACATGCACAATTTATTAGACATCCTTCTTTGTGTCACTAAATACTTGTAGAACTAGCTATAATATCTCATCAGTTATGAACTTATAATTATCCATCTCAATAAATAAACACAGCAATTAAATCAAGCACTATCTTGAATAAAATTATTTGAGGGACCCCTCAATAGAAGGATATATATATATATATATATATATATATATATATATATATATATATATATATATATATATATATATATATATTTTTAAAATAAGCGATATTATACTTTAATATAATCTAAACTACGCGGAGGGGAATTCGAACTTGGGGTGTAGAGTGGAGAGCACATATGCTCTAGTCAAGTTCTGCACACTACCCTAAATCTCTAGGCAGCAAATTCTTCAATTTTAGATCAAGAAAAACTTTATAGGCAACACATATCCTCTTTTGGTTTTCCTAACTTCAAATCCTATAGCAGAAAGAAGCTTAACTAGGGGCCGTTTGGTTCATGGGAAAGGAGGCATAGGAATGGGAATTCAATTGCTTTCCCATGTTTGGTAAGTCCGGGAATGGGAAACGGATTCCTGGCACATGGGAAAGTAGGGGGGAAAGTGATGCCCCCCTCTTAACTTGGGTTTTGCTTTCCCTCCTCATGGGAAAGTTTGGGAAAATGTGCCAACATTCAATGCACAATTTTCATGACTATTTTGTCCCTATGAACAATTTATAATTACAACGTATCATTAAATGCATTCTTTTTTTATTTGATTTAATATGGGTATAATTGGAAAATTATACAAATTTTGTTTTCCATTCCTACTCAAAACAAACATGGGAAAGGAAACAAAGTGAAATCTCCCGATTACTTTCCCAACATTACCAAACGTGGGAAAGGAATCTTTCATTCCCATTCCTTGGGAAATGACATGGGAATTGATTTCCCCTCAAATCCATTCCGTGAACCAAACGGGGCCTAAAGGTATCCCATCCCATTACAAATGAACTAATTATCCATTCCATGACTCAGGCTTGATAGCCTTATACATGAGCATTGTTGCCTTGCCTGCCAAGACTGACCAAAATGGTCTTCAGCTCAATAACAGCTTTCCCTGTTCCACTCAGAGTCCCTTTACTAAATGAAAATTATATTATTGTAGGCAACATCAAAACTGAGTTATATAAATATTAATTACTATAAATGAGCTCATGTTGTTCATGAGGATTTGGATTTGAGAAAGACTGTTCAAAGATGTTGCCTATTTATCCTTTAGTAAGTAACTAATTATTTTTCGCAATGCCAAGATTGCGTCGTTAATCTTTTCTTTCGTGTGTAGAGCAGAGTTTGATAGTTTTCCAAGTGCTGTAAATACAAAGTGTATTTGTTATGACAAATGGCCGTATAGCTCCCCTGAGAAGTGACAAGACAATTTCCAACCCTAAAAATGGTGAGCATTTCACTCGCACTCGTGAATTTAGAAACAGTAAAAAAATTAAAAATTAACACAATTGTGACGACAGTATAAGAACAGAGCAAGCAATCCAATAATGAGGACACTAGTAATTAGTGTTTGGGTTTATTTAGTTCTACCAAAATCTTGGAAATCAGCTTGCACTCGAGTATATGACCTGAACAATTCTCTAAATCATTTACTTCTCTGCTGAACCCACTTGCTGCCTAATTCTGCGAGCACAATCTTCAAAACTCTTGACAAAACCAGCGCATTTCAGAGGGTTGTCGGCATGCTCCTTGTAGCAAGCCAAGCAAGCATCCTTCTCCGTTAAGCAGGGCATAGGCTTCTGGAATGGAAGCTTGAACTCCTTATCACGAAGTTCCTTTGCTCTTTGTGTCACTTCCTGCACCATATTCTCCTCCTGCTTCTGCAACCGCTCCAGAACCCTGCCACTCTCTTGAAGAACAGATCTGATAGCATCTAACTCCGCATAGGTAGATTGTGAAGGAGGGGTTACAGGCACGAATATAGGAGGCTGAAGAGGCCATCCTTTAGCACCTGTCCCCTCAGAATCATCAGAAACCTGTTCCTGGTTTGTCTTCGTTTGGGGCTTTTGAGGCTCGCGTGGTACCTTAATTTTAGTTCTTCTGGGTTTTTTCTTTGACTTCTCAGCATCATGAACAAGCTTATCAACCAGATTGGAGCTAATCTGAATGCTAAAATCACCCATGGTGGAACAGGTCCCTGATAAGATACCTTGAAGGCTGGAAACATTGATGCAAGTGTGTTCGATTAGAACAAAAACCATAATTGCTACATGTTTTGGATACTAGCAACGACTGAATCAGTTTTTAGAACAGAAAACAATGAAACATATATACCTCAACATGACAGATAAAAAGATAGACAATAAATGTAAAACATGGCAACCAAAATTAAGAACTTAAATTAAGTTACACACTTTGGCCTTAGGCCCAAAATCATGTCTGAAGATAGCAAGAGATTTTGACTAAGTGGGTATCAGGAAATTAGAAAACAATAGAACTCTCGCATTCTTGAAATTTCAAATCTGACAATACCACTTAATACTGAAAGACTGGTTTTGGATCTTATATATCCCGGTTGGGTCAGACAGCTGAGTGATTTCATCAGTCCAGAACTTCTAATTGTTTCAGAGATACACAAATCACCAAACTTTTTATAACATTGTATTTCCCTTCACTTCATGCATGCTAGAGGAGGTGGCAGCAGGAGATTAGTAGTAGTAATTGAAGACCCTCATCCCCATATATTGGACAAACTTAAAAAGCCACATGTGCATGCAAATTATTATCAAACAACAAAGAAAATTATTTTTACCTATATGCATGACAAATGTCAAAATTCAAAATTCAATGTAAAATTAAGAAACATAAACTATTCAACAGGGTAAAACGAGAAGGGTAAAGGGTCTAAAACCCCCCTGGACTATTTGGCTTGTCGAAATGTCCACCCTGCGAACCCCCAATCACCTAGAATGGGAAATGGAGATATAGGAGCTAAGGCCAGTCAATCGGAACCTCAATCAAACATTAGGTTACCTTCTTCTCTAGGCCGGAGGAGTGAAGATTAGAGGACAATTGCGGAGGTTGAAGGCCCTCGCGACGTTTCTTCTGGAGGCTTTCTTCTCTGCGGTTCTTCCTGATCTCCACCATGTTGTCCTCCCTCCGCCGACGACCCTCCTCCGCGTCAATGAAACTAAGAATCTGAAACCCTAAGAGAGAAGCAGAGAGATGGAGGGCGATAGGGTTTGGTCTCCCCTTTTCTTTTCTTTTTTTCTTCAGTTCTGGCCTCTTTCATCCCCATCCTACCAGCTTCATCGCCGATAGCCCAACAACTACAAAATTGAATTCGCCCCATCCTTCCCAACACCCCATCAACTCGAACCCGCCTATTTCAAAAAATAAATTATCTGCTTCTATGTCTGCAAATTCAAAAACAAAAAAAATAATAATTTGAAAACAGAGAATGAATTCAATCCAGCACAGGAATTTTCTCTTTGTGCCTAATGTTGTATCCGGTTAGAGAGAGAGAAAGAGGGCGGATGGGATCTGGCTGGGGTGGTAGTGGGCATCGGGGAGGAGCATGAGAACATGATCCCGAGAGAGATTGTGGTGAGGTTGTGGAGTCGCCGCTGGGTCTGGGGATGATGCGGTGCTCCATATATACATCGTTTGTGCTGTGATGATGGTGAGTAGGCTGGTAATGGTGGTTATGGAAGAGAGAGGAGGGGATTGGGTTTGATCGGGAAGAAGGGAAACAGAGGTTCTAGAGAGAAAAAGAAAAGTTTTTGTTGGTTTTTATTATTTTTATTA
>NW_018923260.1:98712-110093 GCF_002207925.1 Prunus avium | reverse complement strand
CCCATTTCCAGCTCGAGTCCAGCCACTTCTGCCCCTTTCAGACTGGAGAAGTCCCAGTTCTGACCATCCAAAAGCCTTCCAGGGTTCGAAATAGATTAAAGCTCTGCCAAACTCAAGCTTTGGTATCGATTTGCAGCTGAAGCCTAGCAGTTGAAGTTGTTAAAAGTCCAGTCCAGCACAGGCGTACCCAGTCCAGCCCAGAACAGAGGCAACTATCCAGACAGAAATGGAAGCACAGCCCTCTTCTTGTCCTTGTATAGTCAGTTTTTCCCTTTTTGAGTCTTGTAAAAGGGAGTTCTGCCTGAAATTGGTTCAATCTGTCATCTTTCATTCTAGCCAGAACTGCCAGTTTTTGTACTGAGGAAAATTGTAAAAGTCCTTACCAGTCTAAGGCATAGAAAAGAACTTACTTGGGAGGTATTCCTCACCCAAATTCACAATCGCTTGTTCAAAGTCAGTAGCTTGGGGCGCAAGTTATTTTTACTCTCAAATCAGTTAGAATTGAAAAATTGCTAACGGTGGCACGCTCGACACACAAAGAAAGTTAATTTATTGACCAACCATGGTCTTTAAATTAATGAGGAACTTTACCCTACCATCACAGGTACACAAAAAGGGGTGAACAGAGCCTGACCGGAGTATGCAAGAATTTGTCGTATGTGTTTGCACAAGTTATGGTCCACGTGCCGCGCCAAGCAAATACACAACCCGCCACGCAGGGAGGTCGTAACAAGCCTGTAAAATGTAGTGGTTCCATGAACCCATGCTTATTGTCCCGTGAAGCACCGTTTAGCCCGGCCATAGCCCATTACAATACGGGAAAAGCTCGAGCACAAACATGCCAAATAACACGCAACGTTGAGCGAACAAACCTTTATTTTGGCACCAAGCCACGCTACGAGTTTAAGTGGGTCCAAGCCACGTGAATGCTTGGGGCTTACTGAGCGGGTTGTGGTTTGGATGGTTACGAGTGTTCGTGAGGCCCATTGATGGTCCAAGGAGTGGAAGTTTTGGGCTGCTTGGGAGCACCAAAACTTAGGCCCATTTCTTGAGCCCAATCACATGGGCAAGCATGAGAAAGAAAATGTCTAGCACCTTAGGGAAATGGCCAAGGACTTTAGAGAAATAGTTCAGTACCTTAGAGAAGTCGTCTAGCACCTTAGAGAAATAGCCCAGCACCTTAGAAAATATCCCACATCCCTATTAAAACAAAATCGAAGCCAAACCATCTTAAAAACCAAGCAAACCTATGTGCTGATGGAAGTAAATCACTTGTTGGACTAGCACCCTTACCCATCAATTGGGAGGGAAGAATGAGATGTGCCGGAGCAAGAAGGCTTTGACTGAGGAATCTTGACTGGAAGGAATTCAGCATTAACCTGGTCAACAATTCTTCCTGACTTGAACTTATCCCACCATTTGATGGAGATTTGCCTAGAGAGAATACGGGATTCCCAGTTGACTTGATAGGACCATTTCAGGATTCAGGGGACTTTGTATTTGGCTATGAAAATTAAAAGATTTGGAAAAAATTGATCTCCTTCTTTGAATTTGTATTTATTGGAAAAATACATGACTGACTCTTTAAGATTGGGGGGAAGAATTTCAAGAGTTGGACCATGTTTTTCCCACTAGGAAGAAAACCAGTAGGGAAAAGAACTTCTAAATTTACTATCAAAGTTGACGAACCATGAATGACTAAAATCCTCAGTTTGGTGAAAGGAAATGGTGTGCCAGGCTTCGATGTAATCATAGTAACTGTATTGGAGACTGGAATTAAGTGTCTTAAGAGAATAAAGGTGTTCACCCCATTCGGATTGACTGAGAATTTTTTGAATATACATGGAGTGATAGAGAATGATATTTTTGTCATTTCTATCTTTGATTGGTCTAATTTCCAAAGTTTCGAGAAAGATATCTCGATAATATTTAAGGGGTATGTAATGGAAGTTAGGAGGAAAATAGGCTTTGGCTATTTTGACTGGGTTGGACCAGTTACTAAAGCATGGTTCAATGAGAAAGAGGGTGTGACTGCTCTTTGGGAGGTAAGGAGAGGACTTTTTCTGATTGACTGGAGAACAGGATGGTGAGGGGGTTAAGACTTGAAATGGATCATAACTGGAAATAAGGGGTGACTGGTAATTGGGACGAATGTTGCTGACTGTAGATCCTAAGGTAGTAAACCTATTTGATATTTGAATGGGTGAATATCCTGGATGAGGGATGACTTGGGAAGGTTGTTCTGATTTGACTGGGATCATTGAAGCTGGGAGATGTCTGACTGGTTGCTTGCCATGCTTTTTTGTTTGTTTTTCTGCCATTGTTTTTCCTGGAGAAATTCTCTGGTCAGGAAATTTGGGATAGAATTTTGGGAGTTTCACTAAAACACCCAAAATGGGGGCTGAAATTATAAAAAAACCCAACACCCAAAACACTTTATAAACACACCCAAAACCCATCATTACACACACACAAGACCCATTTATAAACACACCCAAAAAATATACAATTGTTGATTTTGGGTGTGTTTCTATGTTTAAATAGTGCGTGGGTTTTTTTTTATAAATACATGTCTAGGATTGGGTTTATTTATAATAATCTATAGAATTTTCACTACCTCTCAAATATTCAATATCAAAATAAAAAATGCTTAAAATAGCTTGCCAGCGTGCAAAATTCTGTTTTGATGCAATATTTTGAACATCCTTTTCTAAAACCTGTTTTGCACTCTTACAATCAACTCGTACTAAATTTTTTTGATTTAGTAAGTCATCTTGGAATTTTGAAATGCATAATACTATAGATAAAATTTCTTTTTTTATAGTACTATAATTACTCTGTTACTGAGTCCAAATTCCAGAATGTAATCGAACTATTTGCTCTATTTGATTTGGATTGACTCTCTGTTTGAGGATACCTCCATAACCATTTTCTGAGGCGTCAGTTTCAACTATTTTGAAGGAATTGACTGAAGGAATACTAAGACAGGGTAGTGTTTCATGGATTTTGATTTGTTTAACAATTTCTGTATGAGTAGAGGTCCAAGGAGGAGGTTTACTTTGGAGTCTGTCAAATAAGGGTTTGCATTGCTTTCGCAGATTCTGATAGAAATCAGAGACATAGTTAAGAGATCCTAGAAACCTTTGAAGTTGACTTTTATCAAGAATTTGATATGGGAATTTATTAGCAAATTGGATGACTCAATTAATTGGGCTAATTTGTGACTGATAGATATTAAACCCAAGAAATCTAATATTGGTTTGGAATAGCTTGATCTTTTTGGCCGAGATGACTAGGCCATTTTTCTTGACTATTTGAAGGAATTTATACAGGTGTTTCCAATGTTGTTCTACTGAATGGGAGAAAATAAGGAAATCGTCAATATAAACTATGGAGAAATCACTGAAAGGGTTGAATATTTCATTCATTATATTCTGGAATTCACTAGGCGCATTTTTTAGACCAAAATGCATGACATTCCATTCATAGTGACCGAATAGGGTGACAAAAGCGGTTTTATATTTATCTGACTCTTGGATCTGGATTTGCCAAAATCCACTCTTCATGTCAAATTTAGAGAAAATGATTGCTTTATTTAATCTGTTGATTAAATCTCTCTTATTAGGGATCGGATATCTAATCCATTCTAATACCGCATTAAGGGGTTTATAGTTAATGACTAATCTTGGGGCTCCTCTTTCTAATTCAGCATTTTTCTGAACATAAAAAGCTGGACAGGACCAAGGTGACTTGCTTTTACGGATTATTCCTTTTTGAAGTAATTCTGCAATTTCTTTTTTACAAAAATCCATAATTTCTTGACTCATTTGAATTGGTATGGCCTTAGTAGGAATATTCTTTTCATTAAAGGTTTTAACATAGGGGAGACTGACTACATGTTGTTTCCTATTTCAAAAGGCATTGGGGAGATCAGAACAAACTTCTTGTTTCAACTTTTCTTCAAATTTCTGAATCTGTGACTGTAGGGTTTTATTATTAAGCTGTTGTTCAATTCTTTTGAATTTGACTTCTTCTTTAAGAAAATCTAGTTGTTTACTTTTATTTTGGATTATCTTGACTGTTTTTGAGACTGCATTTTTTTGCAAAGCTTTTAAATTATGTAACTCAGGTTTAGTTAAAAATTCAAACTTGACTTCTTCTTCCATATGGGTAGATGTGACTCTATCATATTCTACTCGAAAAGGGTACAAGAGTGCTATGAAAGGTAGACCAAGGATGACCTCGTCTATAATATTTTTAACTAAAACAAAAGATGTTTTAAAGCAGATCTTATTTTGATAGACATGGGCTTTTGGAATTTCGTAATCTAACTGAAGTGGTTTACCAGAGGCAGTGCCTAACGTTTCTTTTGACTTTTTGTAATATTTAGTGGGGATTAAACCTTCTTGTATACAATTAAGGTCTGCTCATGAATCAAAAAGAGCTACTGTATTTAACTCAAAATCTTTTATAAAAATAGTGACTTTAGAGTACCATTTTCTAAAATTTATTTGTTTTATTAGATTAATAGCTTTATCACTGCTTGAAGGTTCATCATCTGAATTTGCTTGACTTTCAGATTGACTTTTAGGATCAGAATTTATTCTTTCCATTAAATTAATTAAATCTTGTTTAATTTCAAAATTTTCATTCTGTAATTTGTGACTTATCTGTTTCAACTCTATTATTTCCTTTTTGACTGTTTTCACTTCTATTTGCAAATCTTGTAAAGTAACTTCTTTCTTTTTATTAAATCTTTCTAAAGTTGTGTTTAAACTTATTTTGGGGGGATTACTTTGACTTGCTCCTTCTTGTCCTATAACTTTTCGTAATTTTCTTAGATATTCAGATTTTAACTATGGATTGTCAACCTTACTAATTAGATCTATTAATAACTCTTCTTGTTCTTCCTGCTTCGTGAGCACACTTATTGACTTGGTTAAGATATTACAACATTTGTCATTACATCCAAACTGAATTTGTGGAGAGCTTGACTGAGAGTTTGAGGAGCTATAATCTTCCAAACTCGTTACTAAAATTTCATTTTCACTACACCAGAACTTTTTAATTCTAAAACTTTGATCAACTAGGCTTTGTCTTCTTCTAAAATCTTTAACTGCTTTATTGTGTCTTTTACTTTGCACTCATTAGCATGGTGACCAAATTTTTTACATTTACAGCACTAACTTTTCTTTTGTGTGTTTTTTTTCTTAAAGTTACTTTTCTTGTCTTTTCTAGGTGCTTTTGACCAATTTTTTCTAGGGTTAAATTTTCTCTTACTATAAAATTCATCATTATGTCTAA
This sequence comes from Prunus avium, assembly GCF_002207925.1. The sequence continues at coordinate 104,789 of NW_018923260.1, read as the reverse complement.
AGGATTGTTTCCTACATGAATAATGTCTATTTTTACTAATTTGTCGGTCATAATTCCTGGTCTTGACTTTTCTAGAGGGAGGAATAGGCACTAAACCGTATTGTTCACAGAAATCTCCTAATTCGTATTTGGCTGACTTTTTGTCTAACTATATTTGTTTTCCTTTTTTTAAATCTACGCACATTTTCATGCCTACTTGATTGATTTGTACTAATTATATTACCATAAGTTAGATTATTAAAATATATGTGACCTTGGTAGTTGCTTAAAACTGTTCGAATTTTATGAGCAAAGAAATTGGGAAGACCATTAATAAATTTTTCTTTCCAGAATGACTGATTACTATAATCTCTTAGCATAACTCTAGAAATAAAGACATCTTTATACCATCTAAAATCGCTTAGTTTGGGACATCTAAGGTTACTGAGTTGGTCGTGAATTCTTGTTGTGTTATTACTTGGTGTTCCTATAAAGTGTTCAATTATGGTATACAATAAGGTATTGACTTCGTCTTCTATTCCCATACCTAATCGTTCATAAAAAATACGGAGACCTTCTTCATTTAGTTTTGTTTATACTCGAAATGAACAGCCAATGAGAACAAGACACGTGGAAGAAATCGTGCCTGGTCAGAGACGCCTTCGGCATCCTACCTATCGATCTCTCCGTTAGGGCAACGCCCTCTCCCGGGACACATGGCATGCTCCCCAGCGACGTCCACAGTCCCACATCGAAATTATCAACAAAGTGCACACCGCCCAATGCCTATAAAAGAGGCCAACCACTCCAAAATAGAGGTAATCAAAACTTACGGCATACAAGCCTATTGATCTGTCAGTTAAACTTTCTATTCCCGAACTTACTTAAGTATCGGAGAGCCTTCGGCCGGTACCACACCGGTGCCTTGGGTCTTATCGAGCGTTTGCTCATATTGCAGGTCACGCTCCCTACCGAAGCATTGAGGATACCGAAGGTATAAAATTACTAAGTTGACCTTCTAAGTCAGAGAACCACTTTTTGGCGTCAACAGTTTGGCGCCGTTTGTGGGAAGCAATAGAATCGACCCTTTATCCAAAACATATGGGGACCAACTCGAAAACTACGTTCCTACCACAGGAGGGGATGCCGTACGGTATGCCAAGCAGAGCAAGCCCAGCACCCCCATACACCCCGGCAACTAATCCACCTGTACTCCAACCCGCTGAAAATGCGGAGCTTTTAGCCCAAGTGGTGTCCCTTCGGCAGGACATGGCTAGGTTACAAGAACACAACAATTTCCTCTCGTCCAGGGTGGACGAAACACAACAGCGGCTGAAATAGCAGCAAACGCAAAACATTTAGACCGATCGAACGTCCGAGAGCCTACAGACTCCCCGTCGGCAGAGGAAGGGCAAGAAGGCGGCAAAGGCAACGCCTGCGCCATCTAAACATTTGGTAGTCCCGGCACCAAAGAATAACCCTCATTCGCCTTCTCCTTCAGAGGGTACAGAAAATGGAGGACGATCGGACTCGCTCGCAAGAGCCAGATTGGGGAAGGCTTCGGCTAGGACCCTTCATCGAGCGCATAAGGCACTCACGGCAGGATAGGGACGTATAGCCCCTACGCATAACCCCTTACACAGGAGTGGAGGACCCCCTGACGCACCTCCACTCTTTCCAATCAGCTGTAGGGTGCCGAGGGCTAAGTGACGAAGGACTGTGCCTATTGTTCCCCTCTTCGCTCACAGAGGCGGCTCTGAATTGGTTCTACCGTTTGGAACCAGGAACGGTCGATTTCTTCGACGAGCTGAAGCAGATCTTCCTGAACCACTTCATGATTCAGACAGACAGACTGTACTCTGCCGATGACCTATATACCATCCGGCAGAGGGATGACGAACCATTGCGCGAGTATGCCGCACGATTCAGCCATGAATACTCGAGATGTCCGGATACCGATGACAGGGCAGCCTACAGCGCCTTCAAGAGTGGCCTACAGTCCTCACACTTTCGGTATCTGGTACACAGCAGCAATTGGCGTATATACGACGAACTCATGAAGCAAGCGGCAATCCACGCCAAAGCCGAATACTTCAACTCGAGGGCCGAGCCCACGGCTCGGCAGCTCGGCAGAGCGAACCCATACAGCGGTCCTCCACGGCACAGGCTTCGTCGTTCGCGCCAGCGGCACAAGCTGCCGGATACCCTGAGAGCCACAAGCGCAAAGATACCGGAAGCTCCCAAAAGGGGCATTCCAAGAAAAACAAGAGTAGGTACGTTGGCATTCCAAAAGGGACAGCTACCGAGCATCGTTACCAGCGCATAACCAAGGAATGGAGGTGTTCACCCTGCTCAACACCTCCTACGAGGCAGTGCTGATGAATGAAAATGAGATAATCCCGAAGCCAGCGTTCCGAAAGCCTAATCGGCAAGACGGCAGGGATACAGGGAAATTCTGTCGATACCATCAGCAGAACAGCCACAATACCGAGGATTGCATAAGCTTGTTAAAGATCGTCGAGCGGTTAATTCGGGAAGGCAAACTGGATCAGTACATAGCCAGGCCGCAGCAGGCGCCAGTACCGAACGCCAATCGGCAAATCAACATGATCAGCACGATCAGCGGAGGCCCAACTCTCGCCGGGGCATCTAACTGGTCAATGAAGCAGTATGTCAGGGTGGCACAGTACCCCCAAGTCCTCGGCATTGAAAGTAGCCGGCACACCAAGATGCCGAAGGTTAGGTGGGAACCCATCACCTTCTCTGAGGAAGAAGTGGAAGGGATCATCTACCCACATGACGACCCTATGATCATCCGAGCCGAGATCGCCGAATTCGATGTCGGACGAATCGACACTGGAAGTTCGGTAAACGTCATTTTTGCCGATGTGTTTAAAGAACTCGGAGTAGATAGCAGCCAGGTCAACCGACAACTTTCGCCTCTCCTCAACTTTTTCGGAGACTTGGTCCAACTAATCGGCAGTGTCAGCTTGCCAATCGCATTCGGCATAGCCCCACGAAAGACCATGGTTTACGACCAGTTCCTTGTGCTGGATTGTCCGACGGCATACAACGTTATTGTCGGCCGAACGGCACTCACGGCAATAAAGGCCCACTTGTCCCCCCACATGCTGCTCATGAAGTTCCCAACCTGCTACGGCACGGGGGCAATCATGGGCGACCAGTTGAGCGCCCGGAACTGCTACGCCACGGCGCTGAAGTCGACAGCTCCTTAAAAGCAGAAAGAGACCTTCACGGTAGTGGACTTGCCGAACGGCAATGACCCAGTAGATGACCCGAGGGAGGAAACGCCTATTCCGGTGGCACAACCTACCGAGGATCTCGAAACCGTGGCGCTGGATGAGAGTCAACCGGACCGGTGCGTACGAATCGGCACCATGCTAAACGCCACCCTCCGCGCCGAATTCATCCAGTTCCTTCGGCAAAACTCGGAAGTCTTTCCTGGTCTTACAACGACATGCCGGACATATCCCCTGATGTCATCAGCCACAAGCTGAGCATCTCACCAGCATTCAAGCCTGTCAGGCAAAAGCGTCGATCCTACGATACCGAACGATATGAGGCTATGAAGAACGAAGTAGACAAACTCATGACCATAGGCTTCATCCGGGAGGCTATATACCCGGACTGGCTGGCAAACTCAGTCATGGTCCGGAAGGCAAAAGGTGGATGGCGAATGTGCCAAGACTACACCGATCTGAACAAAGCCTGTCCGAAGGACAGCTTCCCGTTGCCACGCATCGATCAGCTGGTTGACGCCACTGCCGGTCACGAATTGCTCAGCTTCATGGACGCGTACTCCGGATACAACCTGATCTTCATGCACCCTACAGACAACGAACACACAGCGTTCATAACAGACAAAGGCTTATACTGTTATAACATCATGCCGTTCGGCCTAAAGAATGCAAGGGCAACTTACCAGAGACTGGTCAACCGAATCTTTGCCGAGCAAATCGGCAACACAATGGAGGTTTATGTGGATAACATGCTAGTAAAGAGCCGAACGGCAGGTGAACATCTGGCAAACCTATCCCTAATGTTCGGCATCTTGAAGGATTACCGAATGAGACTCAACCCGACGAAGTGCGCCTTCGGCGTATCTTCGGGAAGATTCCTCGGTTTTATGATCAGCCAAAGGGGAAGATTCCTCAGTTTTATGGCCATAATCGACATGGAGGTGCCGAAGACACAGAAGGACATCCAGAGCCTTACCGGACGAGTGGCAGCCCTCACTCGCTTCATCTCCAAAGCCACAGACAAGTGTGCACCGTTCTTCAAAGCCTTGAAAGGGGGCAAACACCATATAGAGTGGACTGCCGAATGCGATAAGGCGTTTCAAGACTTAAAGGACTACATGGGCAGAGCTCCGCTACTGTCAAAAACCCCTCCCGGGGGAAATTCTCTCCCTATATCTATCTGTATCCAACACTGCCGTCAGTTCAGTACTGATACGAATACCTGAGAAGGTAGAGCTACCGATTTTCTAAGTCAGCAAAGCCCTTCAGGGGGCAGAGTCTCGGTACCCCCCACTCGAGCAGCTGGCTTTAACTCTGGTCGTTTCTGCCCGGCGGTTGCGACCATATTTTCAGGCCCATACTATCATCGTCCTAACCAACCAGCCTCTTCGGCAGGTTTTTCAAAAGTCAGAAACATCCGGTAGGCTGGTACAATGGGCGATCGAGTTAGGAGAATTCGATGTACAGTTCAAACCCAGACCTACCGAAAAAGGACAAGCCATGGCAGACTTCATCGCTGAACTAACACCTTCGGAGGCACCGGAACCTGGGAAAACCCCTCCACTGGAATGCCTACCGAATGGTAGCCGGTTAGACCAATCAATTCCTATCTGGATCCTACACGTGGACGGCTTGGCAAACCAACAAGGGTGCGGAGCTGGCTTGGTACTCACCGCCCCCGATAGAACCAAGATGGAGTATGCCATCAGATTTGGTTTCCGAACATCCAATAACGATGCAGAATACGAAGTCCTCTTAGCTGGCCTTCGGCTAGCAAAGAGCATGGGGGCTAAGCAGGTCAGCATACACAGCGATTCGCAACTCATCGTCAACCAGGTCACTGCCGATTTCGCCGCAAAAGACGCATCTATGATAGCCTACTTGTCATCGGCACATCTACTACTCCAGCAGTTCCAGGCCTACGAAATTCGGCAGGTTCCAAGGTCAGAGAACAGCCATGCCGATGCATTAGCCAGACTGGTGATCGGTTCATAATTGTATATCATTTTGTACCCTTCTAGCTTATGATTTGGTTATGTTTTTGAGTTAAACTTGTGCTTTTAATCCTTTTTGTGTTTATCTTTCAGTTCATTGAGCTTTAGGTAATAATGAGGGCTTTGGATAGTAAATGATGCAATCCATGCATGTTAGGGCCTAATTTGGATGAATGGATGAAGAGCTTAAAGACAAACTCAATTTTGGCTACAGTCCCCTGCCAGCCCAGTTTCGTAGGTCATATTGCAAGCTTTGTTTCAGCAACCTACATAGCTCGGATGAGGCCACATTCTTCATGAAAGTTGTTTCAATGTGTGTGTACTATAACATATCCAAAATTCAGCCCCACTGGATAAATCTGGAGTCCGTTACCTAGCAAAATCAGAACCATGCTCAGGATGGATCTTATCAGCGCGGAAAATGAGTTAGCAATTTGTTTCGGCCTTAACTTCCTCCTCCGAGCTTGGATTGGGCCAATACTTGTGTGGTTGGATCATACACATTCTGAACTTCACAATGGACATCTTAAAGTCTTCATTTGATTCAGCCTAGCCCAAGTTGTAAGCCCTTGAAGTTGCTGGTCATGCTGACCTCAACATGTGCTGGTTGGATGCTTGGTCATGGTGAGCTAGGTATGAGCTATCATTTCTGGTTGGAAGCTTGGTCATGGTGACATGAAGATGAGCTAGGGCTGCTGGTGGAATTTATTAGTGAAGTGCATCAACCATTTCAGATTTTATAAAACAAGTGTTGTATGCATTAGCCATATTGAATTCAGATTTATCACTCCCCTCTCCCTATAAATACCACATCCATTCCACATTCAAGACACAACAAATCCTG
>NW_018923260.1:34353-72550 GCF_002207925.1 Prunus avium | reverse complement strand
AAACTAAAAACAGAAATTAAAACTTAGAAAGATATGGAGGAAGGAGAGAAAGCTCAAGTTGTGAGGCTTGGTGTGTTTTTTGAAGGCTTGTAGAGCTTCCTATTTATAGGAAAATGAGAGCAGCACCTCCTGGACAATTCCAACTTCATTTGAATAAATAACTTCTCCACCTTGCCACAAAGCCAATCCAATTTCTTTTGTTCATGCAATTTCATCTCTTTTATTGGAATACACATCAACATATGTAATCAATTCAATTGGCTTTTATTGTGCTGTAACCACATTCTTCATTTTATAATTCTTCTTGGCTTGTGGAAGTTGCACCTCAATTCTTCTCTAGTGTCGACTGCCACAATTAATTGGATTGCTTCAATTATCATCACTTGCAATGCATGGTTGGCTCCCCACTACAAACATTAAAGTGCAATATTACAAATCAAAAAGTGGTGCAGAAAATAGTAAGCAAGCATATAAGTGAAAACACACCTAATTAACTAACATTGTAAGAAAAACAATTACTAACAAATATAATTTAAGGATAGAAAATGTGATAATTATGTGCTCATCAGTCAACTTTTATACTAATATAATATTCCAGGGGCAAAATGGTCTTTTCCTTTAATAAATTAATAATTTGTTTGTGCCTAATAAATCACGGCCATGAGCCGGCCGAAGGAGCCCCTTTTCTCGGCCCTGGCATTTGCTCGTAAAACTGGAACGCAACGTTTCAACAGGGTGTTTTGCCTTCCTGAAGACAAAAGAAGAAATGCTAAGGCATGATCATCTCGGCCTCAAGCGCAGGCCGAGGCCGAGGCCGAACAAAATCACGGCCAGAGCGTTAAAGGCAAACCATCACGTGACAACAGGGCCCCAAGCTTCATTTAATGAAGTAGTGCCTCTTTAATGCAGCAAACCCACTGGCCACAAATAAGCATTTAATGCATGAGGGAAGGTGGGAAGTGATTGAAGTCAGGATTTGGTGATGAGGATCAGAGTGATTAGACGTAGATATTCTCACAAGAATTCTGACAGCTTGAGATATTAGCTCACCAGCTATCCAGGCCATAAATGCGTCTCCACGGCCAGAAGCTCAGAACCCACGATCAAGAGCGGCGGCCGAGATTCACCAGGATTTATGGGATCACACCACCATACTTCACGATCCCAGATGTCGATTGGACTGCCCACTTGCTCTAATCAGGCTCCACCATGCAGATTTTCAGCATCGATTACTCTTCCAGGAACTCTTCCTATAAATACAAGGCTCGAGCTACATTCAAAAGGTTCAACACCAAACCAAAGCCTCCCACGGAGCAACTTATTTTTTCCTGTAATGCACTTTCAATATCTTTATTTGCTTTCCTATGAGTAGTGTCAGATTGTAAGGAAAATCCATTCATCAATATATCATACGACCCTTGATTTTCAAGGCGCCGGAGCACCATCTTTGTTATTCGTTCATTCACCCCATATATCATACGATCGTCGCTCTCTGAGCAGCGCGCCGGAGCACTGCCCAAAACCCACCATCAACACCATCACTCAACGGCCTTATAGTTCAGGCCGTGAACCTAACAGCCGAGACCAGTTCCTCTCTCGGCTACAATCGTTTGATTAGAAGACGAGTTCAAACAGGCGCATCACTTATCCATCCAACACTCATCAACACCTCGACGCACGGTAGACCGTGCTGGCACGCCTGCGCACAAACGCACCGCACCCAAAAGCAGGAAACCGCGTGTCAACGCACATCCCCTCGGCCCGGAACCCCAGGCCTCGGCCCGGAACTCCAGGCCGTGAGATTTGCGCGGCAGACATAATTAAAAATTAATTTAGGTTCGGATTTTTACAATCTACCCCTCTTATAAAAATTTCATCCTTGAAATTTCCATACCTGTCACTTGAAGAGATAAGGGTACTGATCCCGCATTTGGTCCTCAGGTTCCCAAGTGGCCTCTTCCACAGTATGACTCCTCCACAAGACTTTCACAAGTGGAATCTCTCTAGAACGTAGTACCTGCGTCTTCCAATCCAAAATCTGAACGGGTTGCTCCACATAACTCAAATCATCCTCCAATTCTACTGGTTGCTCCTCCAGAACATGAAAAGGATCAGCAATATACTTCCAAAGTGTGGAGACGTGAAATACATCATGTAACTGGGAAAGGTCTGAAGGCAAAGCAAGCCTGTAAGCTACTGGGCCCACTTGTTCCAAAATCTCATGTGGCCCAATGTAACGAGGACTTAACTTCCTCTGTTTTCCAAATCTTACCACACCTTTCCAAGGTGACAACTTTAAGAACACCCAATCACCAACCTCAAACTGAAGATCTTTTCTTCTATTGTCGGCATAACTCTTTTGTCGATCCTGGGCCGCCTTAAGTCTTTCTCTGATCAGTTCCACTTGTTTCTTCGTCGCCTTAATATCCTCAGATACTTCTATTCTTTGCTCACCTACTTCATTCCAATACAATGGAGTCCTGCACTGTCTTCCATACAAGGCATCATATGGTGACATTCCAATACTTGCCTGGTAACTGTTGTTATACGCAAACTCCATGAGCGGTAGTTTATCATCCCAGTCTCCTCGAAACTGTAATGCACAAGCTCTTAGCATATCTTCCAAGGTTTGAATTGTTCTTTCTGACTGTCCATCAGTTTGGGGATGGAATGCAGTACTGAACTCCAACTGAGTCCCAAAAGCTTCATGTAACTTTGTCCAAAAACGGGATGTAAACCGAGGATCTCTGTCTGACACAATTGACACTGGTACCCCATGCAGTCTTACTATCTCATCTATGAAAATCTTAGCCAATTTGTTCAAAGCATAAGTCGCTTTCCCCAGCAGAAAATGCGCAGACTTGGTGAGTCGATCCTGAATTACCCAAACTCCATCATGCTTGGTCTGTGTCCGAGGAAGTTTGAACACGAAATCCATAGTAATTTTCTCCCACTTCCATTCAGGAATCGGAAGTGCGGGATTTCTGCCGCTCTACTTTGACTTGCTGACAAATCAAACACTTACTAACGTATTTCGCGATTTCCTTCTTCATATAAGGCCACCAGTAATGCTCTCTCAGGGTACGGTAGATTTTCGTGCTACCAGGATGCATAGCAAAAGCCGAGTAGTGGGCCTCCTCAAGAATTTCCCTATTAAGTGTTTCATCCCCAGGAACATACAGTCTCGTGCCCACAATTAAGGCTCCATCATTTCTCACCGAATAATCTGTTCTGGTACCATTCTCAACCCCCAATCTCAATGTAGAAATCATTGGATCCTGCAACTGGGCTGCAATTATTCATTCCACTAACACTGGTCTCACATAAAGAGTAACCAACAAGGCTCCCTGATCATCCGTACCTAATCCCACCCTCAATTTCCTCAACTCCACCAATAATGGAAGGTACCTCCCTCGGAAATGAGCCACGGATCCTAATGACTTCCTACTGAGAGCATCCGCTACCACATTAGCTCTCCCAGGATGATGCTCAAATTCAGTTCTTTTTGGGTGAACATATACTTCAAAATTTTATAGTCCGTGAAAATTTGACACGTTTCCCTGTAGAGATAGTGCTACTAAATCTTTAAAGCGAACACTACAGCAGCAAGTTCAAAATCATGTGCAGGATAATTCAACTCATTCTTCTTGAGTTGCCTCGAAGCATAAGTGATTACCGTACCATGTTGCATCAACACACAACCTAATCCTTGTCGGGATGCATCACTGTAGATAAAAAAGTTCCCACTATCATCCGGGAGTGTTAATACCGGATCGGTAGTCAACCTGGTTTTGAGTTCATTAAAGCTCTCTTCACACTCATCTGACCATTCGAACTTAACTCCCTTCCTTGTCAAACGAGTGAGAAGTGTCGCTATGATAGAGAAACCTTCCACGAAGCGACGATAGTGCTCGGCTAACCCAAGGAAGCTCCGTACCTCAGTGACATTAGTTGGTCATGGCCAATTCACTACTGCCTCCACTTTCTGGGGATCCACATAAATGCCTTCTGCAAAGATCACGTGTCCCAAGAAACTCACTATGTCAAACCAAAACTGACACTTGCTGAACTTTGCATACATATGCCTCCTTCTTAAAGTTCTCAGCACAATTTCCAAATGCTTCATATGCGCCTTTTGGCTTTTCGAGTACACCAGAATGTCGTCTATGAATACAATCACAAAGCGATCTAAGTAACGTCGGAACACTCTGTTCATGAAATTCATAAATGCAGCTGGTGCATTAGTCAGCCCAAAAGGCATCACCAAAAACTCAGTGTCCATACCTCGTCCGAAAAGCAGTCTTAGGTACATCCTCTTCTCTGATCGGCAACTGATGATAGCCTGACCTCAAGTCAATCTTAGAAAACACCTTGGCACCCTTCAACTGGTCAAACAAGTCGTCAATACAAGGCAACAGATATCTATTCCGCACAGTGACCTTGTTCAATTGTCTATAGTCAATGCATAATCTCATGGTGCCATCCTTCTTCTTTACGAACAGAACGAGCGCACCCGAAGGAGAGAAACTGGGTCGGATAAAACCCTTGTCCACCAACTCTTGCAACTGAGTTTTCAACTCCCTCAATTCTGCTGGTGCCATTTTTTACTGTGCTTGAGAAATAGGATTTGTTTTTGGAACGAGCTCAATAGTGAATTTGATCTCTCGTTAAGGAGTCCAGGAAGATCTTTTGGAAACACATCCGAAAATTCTTGTACCATCGGAATATCTTCCAAACGCAATCCATTATCTCTTGTGTCAATCACATGCACCAAATATCCTAAGCATCCCTTTCTAAGTAACCGTCTCGCCCTCATGGCTTAAATGAGGCAAGACGGAAGAACTCTACGCTCACCATAAAAAGTCACCTCAAGTTGTCCGGGACTATAGAATACGACCTCCGTCCGGAAATAATCAACCGACGCGCGATGTTTGGCTAACCAATCCATGCCCAGAATGACGTCCAAATACACAATATCTAAGGGAATTAAATCCATCTCCAAGAATACATTCCGAACTAAAACCATGCTATCCCTGTACACCATACCAACCATAAAGATATCTCTTGTCGGTACAGAAATAGCGAGCTCGTCCCGTAGCGCTGTGAGTCCTACATGCGCATTATGGGCATAACTATGTTCAACAAAAGAATGCATAGCCCCGGGGTCGATCAAAACACGTGCAGGAATCCCAAAAATAGGTAACATACCTATGATGACGTCTAGGGACGCCTGTGCTTCCTACTGAGTCATGTTATATACCCTGCATGTTGCCCTGGAACGTCCACCACGTCCCCTCTGTTGACTACCACCTATGCTAGCCATACTGGTCTGGGCCCCACTACTAGACGAGGCCCCCACAACCTGTGATGTACTCTGTACCCTGCTCTGTGCACAAGTCCCCTGGGTTAGCCCAGCGGTAATTTCTCTACCCTGCAGAAGCATCGGGCACTCCCTCCGAAAATGCCCTGACTGTCCACAGTGGTAACACCCATAGGCGGCCTACTGACAAGGCCCAGTATGATGCCTGCTGCATAAAGCACATTGGGAGCAATTCCTCCCACTAAAAACTGGTTGCAGTTGTCTCCCTGAGCCTCTGGCTGTGCCACCTCCAGAATGAGATCTCGAACCACTACTTTGATTAGACCCTCAGCTGGAACTGACTCCAGCTCGAAAACCTCCATAGCTACGTCCACTGGACGATCCGGAACTGAAACTACCTCTCTTGGATGACCCCTGACTGGGACCACCCATGTCAAACTGCTGTCTACGGGAATCACCTCGTCCCCGGACCATCATCTGACTACTCTTAATCAATGAGGCAGACATCACCAAATCTCCATAGTTAACCAGACGCTATCCCACTACGATGTCCCGAATGGATGCCTTCAATTCTCTGGTGAACAGCTGACACTTCTTTCTCTCATCCGCCATTAGTGGTGTACAGTACTTGGATAGTTCATTCAATTTATTCTCATACTCTAACACCGTCATAACACCCTATTCCAACTGAAGAAACTCCTCCATCTTCATATTTTGGTAGGCTAGTGGGTTGAACTGCTCATCAAATGTCGTCCGAAACACTTGCCATGTAATGGTTGATGGATCCTGGTATCGTCTCCTCATGGATTCCCACAAATATCTTGCATTTCTAGACAAAAAGAAAGTAGCCAGCACTACTTTGCGTCCCTGTGGAACATCCATCACATCCATGATTCTTTCCATCTTTTCTATCCACTCCATGGCGGGGTCACCATCACCATCACCATCAAACTCTACTGCCTCAATTCTCCTAGCTTGATCAGCATAATTTAAAGATGGATCTCTGGAATGGCCGGTCCTGGATAAGGCCTGAGTCAATAACTCCAGTGTCTGCTGAAAGTTGGGGTCCATTTGTGGAGTAGCCATCTCTGGTACAGCCCCTGTCTGACCTCCTACATAAGACTGTTCAACTTGTTCCGGTGTTAGCCCCGAATTTGGCTCATTCTCCGGCTTAGGATGGGGATCCTGTCCCCGAAGTCGAGACGACTGTCGGGTCCCTCTACGAGTACCACCACGCTTAGGGCCCATGATTCTGTCACAAGAAACATGAATTCAATAAAACAGGAATGCACACAAGATGTGAAGTATACAGGAATTTAAACCTAATAACAAAAAAATAATTGAGCAAAATAATTATACAAACCAGAGTCTAATAGTAATTGGAAAACAATTAGATAAAATAGAGACAAAAATTGATAAAATAATCCCTCAAGAAATATCCCTTAAGTCTCAGAAAGAAAAATGACAGGACCCAACCCAAATTCCACTTTGGAATCTGAGTCGAACCCTGTGCATGTCCGACACCTAGCGGGTGCCGGGCACAAATAACCAAATTGTCCTTCTAACGAAAACTAAGTTACTTTAGGGTTTGACTTCTGCCGAAAATTTGGTAGAGTCACCCTTATAAATATACGTTACCCAAAAATTTACACCTGCATGAAAAACAATTTTTATCCCAACGTTCAGCATGCTTTAAGTTTACAAACAAGAAATCTACAACAGAATTATATGGCCTCAGGCCTTACAGAATCCTAGGGCAATTTTCAGAGCAAATCTAATCTACTTATTTACAAAAGAAGTGCGGAAATGTAATCATATCCTACATAGTGGAAAGAGAAGGAAGAGTGATGACGAATGCCCGGTGGTGGTGCTCAAGTTCACACTTACTACCTGAAGTCACAAAACATTTAAAAGTGTGAGCAGACAAAAATAAAGTTTTGTAAAATAGAATATTAACATACTAACCCCACTGTTAAAACATTTAGAAAATTCCATTATCTCTGTGTTCTATATTCGTACAAAAATTCAAGCATGGAAATTCAAGCATGCGTTCAAACAAATCATCGAAAACATTATAATAAAATAAATCTTTCCACCTAAGTGTACCCATTATATATATAATAATGATAAAATTTGACTAATGTAAAAACATAAATGGAAATTAAAATGTAAATCATGAAATTAATGCTTAACTTTGAAAATAGTGAGGTTGTAGACTTACAGAAAATCTTGACTGAAAGATCTTTTAATGATAGAAGAAGGCACTCATAACTTACAAAAGTTTTCTCAGGTTTTAGAGTCTGAGAGAACTTTGAAACTGGCTAACTTACAACCTGTTTTTCTTTTGGCTCGAGGACCTTACTTATAGAACTAGTTTACATTGGATTCCAAAGATGGAATAATGACTGAAAAAATAACTTTTGCTTGTCTGGGAATCTGCTTTTACTCTGAGGCTTTTGCTTTCAGCTACTTTCACTTTTACTTGTCGGAGAATCTACTTTCTCTTTGAAAAAATAACTTTTGCTTGTTTGGGAATCTGCTTTTACTCTGAGGCTTTTGCTTTCGGCTACTTTCACTTTTACTTGTCGGAGAATCTACTTTCTCTTTGCTTTCGGTTGCTTTTACTTTGCTTTTACTCTGGTTAGTCTTCATTCAAATCATATGGGTCTTGACTGTCGGGGTAGTCTCTTTTTGACTGGAGGTTGGGCAATGCTTTTGACTGGAGGATGAGGTATGTGATGACCCGGATTTGGGGGAAGCATCATCATCTTCCATTTGATTGGCTTGAAGCATGAGTTGCCTGGCTAATTCTTTAATTTGTGACTTGGATCTTCCTTGGATTGGGAGGGAAGAGTGGGAATTGCCGGGAGTTAGAAGCTTTGCTGGAGTCTTAAGCAGTGGAAATTCTGTGTTGACTTGATCAATAATTCTTTCTGACTTAAATTTATCCCACAATTTGATATCAAAACGACATGGCAAGACTCTGTTATCCCAATGAACTTGATAGGACCATTTTAGGATCCATGGGACTTTATATTTGGCTGTGAAAATTCGTTGACTGGGAAAGAAGGATTCTGACTCTTTGTAATTATATTTTTTAGAAAAATATTTGACTGAATCTTGTAAGGAGGTCGGGAGGATGTCAAGGGTAGGACCATGCTTTTCCCACCAATGGAGAAACCAGTAAGGGAGAGGACTCTTGAATTTACTATCGAAATTGATAAACCAGGAGTGACTAAAGTCATTTGTTTGGTGGAGGAATATGGTGTACCAAGCTTCAATATAGTCATAGTAATTATATTGAAGGGATGACTCAAGGGTTCTCAACGTGTAGGGATGTTCTCCCCAATCATTTTGACTCAGAATTTGGCGGATATACATGGAATGGAAAAATATTATGTTGGGATTATCCCGATCTTTAATTGGCATGATTTCAATTGACTGGGTTTCATTAAGGATATCTCTATAATAACTAAGAGCTTTGGATGGATGTTGAGGAATAAAATGACAATTTGGAGGGAAGTAGTGTTTTGCTATGGTGACTGGGTTGGCAATACTGTCATAGACGGGTTCAACAATAAAAAGGTGAGAATGACTTCGAAGGGAGTAGGGAGATGACTTTCTGAGGTTTATTGGAGTTTGACTTGTAATTTGGGTGCTGACTTGAAATGGATCATAACTTGAAACCAGGGCTGATTGATAATTTGGGCGGATTTGGCTGACAGTGGAGCCTAGAGTTGTGAATCTGTTACTGACTTGGATTGGAGAGCATCCCGAAAAAGGGACGATTTGGGAGGATGACTCGATTTTGACTGGATTCATTGAGGCAGGAAGGATTCTGACTGGTTTGGCTGGTTTTCTTGCTTGACCCTTTTGCTTGTCTTTTTTGTCTGCCATTGTCTTTCCTGCAAGAACTCTCGTGTGAGGAAATCAGGGATACTGTTTTCACTTCCTCTCAGATACTCAATGTCAAAATCAAATATGCTTAAAATGGCTTGCCAACGTGCAAAAATTTGTTTAGATGCAATGTTTTGAACATCCTTTTCTAAAACATGCTTTGCACTTTTACAATCAACTCTGACTAAAAAATTTTGGTTTAACAAATCATCTTGAAACTTTGAAATGCATAATACAATAGATAAAATTTCTTTCTTAATAGTACTATAATTACTTTGTGACTGTGTCCAAATACAAGAATGGAAACAGACAATTTGCTTTGTTTAACTCGGAGGGACTTTCTGTTTGAGGATACCTCCATAACCTGTTTCAGAGGCATCAGGTTCGACTATTTTGAAGGAATTGACTGAAGGAATACCAAGACAAGGAAGACCCTTGATATGGATTTTGACTTGCTTAACAATTTCAGTGTGACTGGGGGTCCAAGGAGGAGGATTACCTTGAAGTTTGTCAAATAATGGCTTACACTGTTTTATGAGATTTTGGTAAAATTTAGAAACATAATTGAGGGATCCTAAGAACCTCTGGAGTTGACTCTTATCAAGAATTTGATCTGGAAACTTATCAGCAAATTGAATGACTCGATCTATTGGACTGATTTGTGACTGACAGATATTAAATCCAAGAAATCTTACATTTGTTTTAAATAACTTGATTTTCTTAGCAAATAACTTCGCCAGTAATATTTTTAACTAAAACAAAAGACGTTTTAAAACAAATCTTACTTTGACAAACATGGGCTTGAGGTATTTCATAATTTAACTGGAGTGGTTTACCAGAAGCGGTTCCTAAGGTTTCTCTTGACTTCTTGAAATACTTAGTTGGTATTAGACCTTCTTGGATACAGTTGAGATTGGCTCCTGAATCAAAGAGGGCTACAGTTTTTAACTCAAAATCATTAATGAAAATGCTCACTCTTGAATACCATTTTCGAAAATTAATCTGTTTGATTAAATTGATAGCTTTATCTTCATCACTGTTGGTTGGTTCATTTTCAGACTCAGAATGACTTTCAGATTGACTTTTAGGGTCAGAATTTTTTTTTTCCCTTACAATAACTAAATCTTCTTTAATCTCAAAATTCTCATTTTGCAATTTATGACTTAATTGTCGTAACTCAATTATTTCTTTCTTAACAGTCTTTACTTCTAACTATAAATCTTGTAGAGTGACTTCCTTTTGCTTATTAAACCTCTCTAGGGAAGTATTTAGACTTATTTTTGGAGACTGGGTAGACTGACTGGGTTCTTCCTGGTTAATAACTTTCTTGAGTTTTCTATGATACTCAGATTTTAACTCTGAGTTTTCAACTTTACTAATTAAATCAATTAATAATTCTTCTTGTTCTTCTTGTTTGGTGAGGACACTGATTGACTTGGTTAGGACATTACATCACTTATATTTACATCCTAATTGAATTCTAGGTAAATCTGACTGGCTATAATTATCTGAACTTGGGATAGAGACATTATTTTCACTTGACTCGAAGTCTTTTAACTCTAAAACTTTAACCAATTGGGCTTTGTCTTCTTTTGAGATTTTTAACTGCTTTATCGTGTCTTTTACTTTATACTCATTAGCATAGTGACTAAATTTCTTACATTTTCAGCATTCTACTTTGCTTTTATCAGTTTTTTTACATTTACTGTTTCTATCCTGTCGGGGATCTTTTGACCATTTTCTCTTTGGGTTAAATTTCCTTTTACTATAAAACTCATCATTAGTTTTAAAGTAATGTTTTTTACGGTGGAAATAATTTCGTTTACTGTTGTGCCTATCATAACTTCAGCTTTTGGCTTTTTTGGAAGGAGGGATGGATGCTAATCCATATTGTTCGCAGAAATTTCCTAACTCATACTTGGCTGATTTTCTATCTGACTGTATTGACTTCCCAATTTTACCGACTTGATTAATTGTGCTAATTATATTGCCATACGTTAAATTATCGTAATCTATGTGACCTTGATCATTACTAAGGACTGTTCGTATTTTGTGGGCAAACAAATTAGGGAGACCATTAATGAACTTTTCTTTCCAAAAGGGTTGGTTACTATCATCTCTAAGCATGACTCTGGAAATAAAGACATCTTTATACCATTTGAAATCACTAAGTTTAGGGCATCTGAGGTTACTGAGCTGATCATGAATTCTGGTCATGGTATTACTTGGTGTTCCTATGAAATGTTCAATTATGGTGTATAATAATGTGTTGACTCCATCTTCTGTTCCTGCACCTACAAGCTCATTAAATATAGGATAGCCTTCTTCATTAAGTTCGACTGCATGAATTATATTTCTTCTTGACTCTTCCATAAGGTGTTTATCCCACCAAGAACGTAAGGTTCTGGTGAAACCTGTTTCTAATAAAGGAACAATTTCTGATTGTCTTAAATTGTGATTGGTGACATAACTATTGACTACCATAGACATATGTTGAAATTTATTAAGAATTTCTTGTTTTGATAAACCATCAATATTCCATTCCTAGAGTTTATCAGAGGAGGCTGAGAATTGACTCTTGGAATTTCTTTCCACAAATTGGATATCTGGAGGAGTTGGCTTGGGGTACCAATTTTTGACTAGATTTGTGGGATTGACTTTGTTTAGGCGCTTAATTTCAGATTATTGAAGGCTTTTTCTATTTAGATTATTATAAATAAACCCAATCCTAGACATGTATTTATAAAAAAACCCACACACTATTTAAACATAGAAACACACCCAAAATCAACCCCAAAGTCAACAATTGTATATTTTTTGGGTGTGTTTATAAATGGGTTTTGAGTGTGTGTAATGATGAGTTTTTGGTGTGTTTATAAAGTGTTTTGGGTGTTGGGTTTTTTTATAATTTCAGCCCCCATTTTGGGTGTTTTAGTGAAACTCCCTTTTCTATTTTTGAAATATTACTAGAATCAGTTTCTGTTTCAGTTTGTGACTCAGTATCCAATAAATCTGTTTGGATGACTTTGAGGGTTAAGGATGACTCTGGCTTAGGTTCTTTGGTTGGTGTTAATTGACCTAACATTTCTTCAATCTTTTCAAGCGTGGGGTTTTTCTTAATGGTTGGGCTTGCCTTTAGGTCTTGGAATTTGACTAAGGGTTTTTCTCTATGAGACTTGAGAGCAATTTCTTGGGGAATTATTTTGTCAATTTTTGTTTCTATTTTATCTAGCTGTTTTCCCATTACTATTAGACTCTGGTTTGTGTAATTATTCTGTTCTACTAATTTCTTGTCATTTGACTCTGGAAATTTAAACGGACTGGCTGTGAGCTTA
The DNA here is from genome assembly GCF_002207925.1 of Prunus avium. The sequence goes on along the minus strand of NW_018923260.1, from coordinate 59,998 downwards.
GCATTTTTATGGTGAATAATTATCGTTTCGGCTGGGGGATGACTGGCTAGGACTCAGTATTATCTTCTTTTTTCCATTTTTCCTGGGTTAAGGTTCTTAATTCTTTACTTAGGTAATGACTTTCTACATAATCAAGGTAAAAAATTTCTGATTTTGACGCTTTCATGTAAATTTTCCATTCATTAAACATTTGGTTTCTTAGTTCTTTACTAGGACAGACTATGTGATAATGACTTCTTCTACTAGCATTTTCAGGGGCATGTAAATGATTATCTAATCTTTTCCAATTAATTTTCAAAGGTTTACTAAGGGTTCTTAATTGGTTATCTACTGGTAAGGCATCAGCCTCAAAATCAGTGTGTGTGGGTGACTCTGGAGAATTAGACTTTTCATCTTCTTTTACTGGGGCTTTTCCGTAACAAGATGGTTGACTTGGGAAGTTTTTCTTAATGACTCTAATTTTAAATCTATTAATGTTTTTTCTAATTCTAAATCTCTTTCAAGGGTGGAGGAAGAAGCAATGAAGGAGTGTCTGGCTGGGTGTTTAAAGGATTTACTAGGTGTTGGAAGTTGTTCTAATTTGACTGTGGACTCTGGAAGGGGCAATTGGTTTCCAAAATTAATTTTGACCGTTTTGTTGAATATAATCTAAATTATTTAGACTCTGTTGAATTGGGGTTGGATGACTCTCAGCTGTTAGGACCCAATCTGAAGGTAACTTAACATCTAATCATTTGATAGTGTGTGGGACTCTAATATTAGCATTGGCTTTACTACTTTGAATTAAAAGTGTTTGATCTTTGAGACTTTTATTAAGGGCTTGGAAATTCATATTAGTACTTGTGACTTTGTAGTAAATTCTGTAAACTAAGGCTAAAGGTTGACTACCGGGTAAGACTTGGTAACCCTGGGTTTTGATGTTTAAAGTTAATGTTTTTAATATGTGAGGATCACTTAGACTGACTGTGAAATCTGGGTAACAATCAAAATGGATTGGACCGTTAAACAGACTTGATTCAATTATTCCTAGTGTGCTGTCATTAAAATTGGTGAACCTACCATCTCTAAGACAGAGAAGGATAGACGCAGCAAGACCTAATCTGGTTAATGGTTTGACTGCAACTTGGACTAAACCAATATGAAGGAAATTGTGACCATCTTTTCTGTGTTTCTTAATTGACTCAAGATTAAGTAACTGGCATGTTTCATGTTCTTTACTTAGCGCATAGACTTGTTCTACTGTCTTAACATGGGTAGTTGACTTGAAAGACGCAAGTGACCATGGTTTTCTGTAAATTTCTTTACTAGAGACTCTGGGTATATTCCAATCTTTGTAACTAAGTTCACTGTCTGACTCAAATTCTAAATGTTCTTCATTTACTATGTCTGGGATTTTACTTATACTGGCTCTAGAACTGGAAGAATTGACTGAGTTGGTTCTAAGAAGATGACTCATACTTACAAGATTACTAGGTTATGACTCTCAGAGGAAGAAGACTAACATAAACTTCTAATTATTGCATACCTATAAACCTAAGGGTTCGCTCTCTCTCCCCGCTCATGCCGCAACCGCTCATGCCTCACCTGGAACTTACTGTTTAGACTCTAGGACTTACTATTTGGGCGACCAAAGAGAAGAGACTTTAGCAAACAGATAAACATACCAGAAGGAACTGGAAGACTTGCTAACTCAGAAAGACTTAAACCAGCCACTTGGACGGGATGAGTAGTGTTGAGGCCCAAAAATCCAGGGGTTAGGCCCAAGCTTATTGTCAGCCCGGTGCAAATAATTAATTACAAAAGAACCTCGACCGGGGCATAATAGGGAATTGTAGGACACCTACAGGAGCCACGGGTCACACATCACGCCAAGCAAGCATGCCAAAAACGCAACGGCTATATAAGTTCACGCTCATGAACCTATCCGGTGTTATTTAATCCGAGCTCGGCTTATTATAGCACAATTAAACTCAAGCACAAGCACAACGAATAAACATGCGATGCCATCACGCCATGCTACAAGCTCAAGTGGGCCCAAGCCACGTAATCACCCGGGGCTTGCTGAGAAGGTTGTGGCATGGAAGGGTACGGGCATTCACAGGGCCCATTGAGGGACCGAAGGATGGAAGGGTTTAGGCTACTTGGGAGCACTAAAACTCAGGCCCATTCCTCGGGCCCAAATACATGGGTTAGCATGAGAGAGAGAAGAATGGGGTCCAAAGCCTTAAGAGAACATCTCATAGGCTGCTGTAGCATTTAGGGAAGTCCATGATAGTTAGAATGCCCAAGAACGAGTAAAACCACTTCCAGCAGCTGGACGAAAGCGTGCGGGCCGCTGGAAGGGAAAACACCAATAACCTCAAAACTGTACTCGAAGCCCAGCCCAGCGTCTCTTAGAAAATCCAAACATCGAGCTCCACCCATACCAGAGCTCCCATGTGGTCAACCCAAAATCACAGCAAGGACCATAGGAAATCCATAAGTGTAGGAGAAATACCCAGTGGACAAACAACTTCCTCTGTTCTCAGTTTTCCTTTGTAAGCTCTGATTTGAAAACCAAGGGAGAAAGCAAGTGGCGCCTTACCCCCATGGAGAGGCTCAGCCGCACAAAGCCTTGGAACCACAAGAAGCCATTGATTCAGGCGCTCTGGTCAATGATTTTGCACAAGAAAGGGAGTAATCGGAGAAAGGGAAAGGAAAAGTAGGAATGGATGATCGACAAAATTAGGATTCCAAAAGCCTATAAAACAGAGCTTCTTCTACCCAGCAACACAGACCATCCCAGAGCAAGACCAAGCTTTGTCAAGCGAACTGGAATTTTCCCATCTTCTACTCCCAACGTTTCTCTCTGTTCTAAGATAGAAGCCATCCTAATTCTCCCCTCTTCCACTCTAAAACCTATTTCTCTACAAGAAATTCATGCTTTGGTCTCTCTCTCTCTCTCTCAAATTGCTAAACCTGTGAAAGTTCAGCTCCCATGCCACATGCCCCTCATGCCAAGTCATTAACAAATTTCATGTGTTCCTCTGGGTGTTGGTGAAAAGAACCCGAACGTATTTTTCTAAGGCTTCAGCAAGTATTCTAAAAATTCTTTCGGGAGTCTGGTTCTTGAACTCAGGCATCAGGAGGCTTTTTGTTCTCTTTCTTCTCGCAGCGGCCCAAGCGCTTTCGTTAGGCTGCTGGAACAAAAAGACCCCCACATAAATTGGCGACTTCACTGGGGACCAGACTGCCATTTCCACTGATGCCTCCGAAGAAGAAGACCAGAAGCAATACCATGGCTTCCCAAGATGGGCTTGACCATGGTGATTCTGAATCACGACAGAACGCCTCTTCTAGAGAGCAAGAACGTGCAAGTGAGGGAGCTTTCACCCTCACAGACCTCATTACAGCCATCCAGGCTATGGGGGAAACCCAAAGGGAGATGATGGACACCATCAAGGAGTTGAAGGGCTCTGTCTCTAAGCCGGCCGAAGAAAACAATGGACACCCACAGGAGGAGTCTGCTGTCGCTGCTGGAAAAGGATCTGAACGGAAAGGACCATCTTTTGTTACTCAGGAGGACGTCGTTGCCATGCTGGAAAGAGAGCTTAATCGAAGTCAGGAAGATTGGAAGTACATCCCTCAGCGACCATATCCCTCGAGCTTACTCCAGCAGCCATACCCTAAAGGCTACGAGGCACCAAGCTTTGTTCTTTTTGACGGGAGAAAAGGAAGTCCGAAGGAGCATGTCAATCGCTTCATTGATGCTCTGGGACCACATGCTGGCGATTATAATCTTCGGCTCCGAGAGTTTTCAAAAAGCCTTACCGACCGTGCTTACACATGGTACACCACTTTAGCACTAGGCTCCGTTCGCTCGTGGGAAGATTTGGCGAGTAAGTTCTGCAAAAAGTATTTCCAACATGAGGAAAGAGTTACTACTACTCAACTCAACAATACCCGTCAAAAGCAGGGAGAGGATCCTGTGGATTTTGTACGTAGGTTTCGGGACCTGGCCCTAGACTGCTATGATGAGAAGGACGAGGAAGCACTCGTTGAAATTTGCATCAGCAATATCGTTGCAGATTATAGAGTTTATTTGGAGAATATTGGCATCAGTCAATTTTCTCGACTGCTGGAAGCAGTAAGAAAAACAAGCATGTCTGTCAAACCAGCTGGGCAAAGAAGCTGGAGAAGTGAGAAGAAGGAGACACATCAGACGTTGGCTGTGGATGATAAATCATCGGGTGACTACAACTCACGCAAGCGAAAGGATAGGGAGACGTACCCGCCATTACCTTGCAAAGACGAAGAATTCCATGCCATCCTTGACACGATGATTGCTGATGGTGCAATCAGGCCTCTCAGACCTTACAAAATCCCTACCCGGGAGGAGAAGAATGATCCTAGGTACTGCCGCTATCACCAATTCGTGGGGCACTCAACCACCGCTTGCCAATCTTTGAGAAGGATCTTGCATGCTAAAATACACGAGGGAGTTCTTGAGCTTCCTTCTAGGAAGCAGGCTATTGACGAGGACCCCTTGCCAAAACGAAGGGGGAAGGAAATAGCTGCTGTTATCACATGTTCCGGCGACTTGCTCGACGATGATGAGGCATGCCACCCATGGAGAAATGACCCGAAGCCGCCCCGGGCTGTTTGGGAGCCTTGCGGGAATATGGAGAAAGCTTATTGGTGCAAATATTCGAAGCCTTCAAGCTATAATACCCCATGGCCCCTCGCTGATGGATGGGATGATAGCACAGGTGATGAAGTATTCCCGATGGACGTGCCGGAAGAATGCTACTTGGGGGCTTCGCAATAGGAAACATCCGCTGTGACCTTTCACAATCTTACGGAGGCCGAAACAAGCGTAATGGAGCGTTACCTGGGTCTGAAGTAGGGGCCCACAGCCTCACAGGTCCTCCAAAGGAATCCAAAATTCAAGTCACTCTTTGACCAACTCGGTTTTGGGCCTCAAGCAAGAGAAGCCGCTGCCGTAGCCCTCATGAACATCTCTGCGGGATCTGATCCTTATTGCTTCACTACTCAACCACAAAGGCCGTTCTTGGGAAATGACAATGCTATTGTCTTCACAGACGAAGACATGGAAGTTCCATATCCAGATCACCGGAGGCCACTTTATTTGGAAGGACAGATCAACGATGTGTTTATAAGGAGAGCTTTGGTAGATACGGGCTCCTCTGTTAACATATTACCTCTGTCTATGCTTACGGCAACTGGTATTCCGTTATCTAAAATCGTGCAATCCCAGACGAGCATCAGCGGCTTCAGAAATAACATATTACCTCTGTCTGTGCTTACGGCAGCTGGTATTCCGTTATCTAAAATCGTGCAATCCCAGACGAGCATCAGCGGCTTCGGAAATAAGAGTGAAGTTACAGTCGGGTACATGCAAGTAAACCTGAAGGTGGGGCCGATCAGGTCACTTACCAAGTTCTATGTGGTGGATGTGGATGTGGCTTACCATGCTTTACTCGGAAGGCCATGGCTCAACAAGCATAAGCTCGTAGTCTCCACTTACCATCAGTGCGTGAAAGGAAGAATTGGGCTAAGACCGCTTCGCATACCTGGGAATCAAGCGTCGTTCAACAAAGATGAAGCTCACTACTCCGAGGCAGAATTTTACACGGAATGCACAGGTGCTGGAAGCGGCCCATCTAGGGATTTCGGAACCTACCTACCATCATGGACCGAAATTCGTGATTTGAGCAATGAGGAACTCATCACCATCGTTGATCGAGAAAGAAAGAGACACTCGGAAGTCAACACCCATGCTTACGATCGTCCTCAATGCTCGAAAGTGATGCTGCCAGATGGGCGTACTGTGTATCGCTTATGACGGGATTGGGGGCTTAACCATGTCTTGTGGGAAAGCCCCGAGTATGGAGAAGAAGTGAGGCAGACAAGCGACCATAAGGACAAGGTACCCACGCCTTGTGCCTTTCAGGAACCTATGACAGCACCTAGGCATATGCAAGATGGCTCGACTGCGGTAGCTGAGCAGCTGGAAACCATTAATTTAAGTGATGATCCCTCTGTCCAGAGGCCCATCTCCATCAGTGTTCGCTTGACAGAGGAAGAAAAGGAGTCTTTGGTGTCGTTATTAAAAGAATTCCGAGATGTGTTCGCTTGGAGCTACGAGGAAATGCCCGGCCTAGATCCAAACCTGGTCAGCCACACTCTGAATATCGAGCTTGGCGCGAAGCCTGTTGTGCAGCCAAGAAGGAATTTTCACCCTGAAATTGAAATGCAAATTAAGGTAGAGATCAAGAAGCTGCTGGCCACTGGGTTCATCAAACCTATCAAGCATCCAACATGGCTAGCAAACATAGTTCCCGTGAAAAAGAAGACTGGTGTGATCAGGGTATGCACGGACTACCGGGATCTCAACCGAGCATGCCCGAAGGATGAATTCCCGCTGCCTAACATGGATATCCTAATTGACTCGACTTCGGGTCAAGGTTTGCTGTCATTCATGGATGGATTTAGCGGCTACAATCAGATTAAGATGTCGCCCAGAGATGCTGAGAAGACGGCCTTCCGGACACCATATGGAAATTGTTATTACACGGTCATGCCATTCGGTCTTAAAAATACTGGTGCCACCTATCAAAGAGCCATGACAGCTGTGTTTCACGACATGATAGGAAAAGAGGTGGAAGATTATGTGGATGACCTCGTGGTAAAGTCAAAAACCAGAGAGGGCCATCGGGAAGTTTTGAGGAAGGTGCTGGAAAGGTGTCGACTCTACGGATTGAAGATGAATCCGAAGAAGTGCGCATTTGGGGTCTCATCCGGGAAATTCTTGGGGTTCCAGGTGCACCAGCGCGGCATAGACGTGGAACCCGAGAAGACCAGAGCTATAAACTCTCTCGCACCGCCTAAGAGCCCGAAGGAATTAAAGAGTTTCATGGGAAGACTGTCATACATTCGACGCTTCATCCCCGGCCTCGCTGCCACGATGAGCACTTTCACTCCTTTGCTCAAGAAAGGAAAGCCGTATGTATGGGGCAAAGAGTGCCAGGAAGCCTACTTGAAGGTACAACGAATAATCACCAAGCTGCCCACCATGAGAGCGCCTATTCCGGGACTTCCCCTCAAGCTTTATCTAGCTGCAACAAACACAGCGGTTGGGGCCTTACTTGCCCAGGATGACCATGAAGGCGAAGAAAGTCCCATTTATTATGTGAGTAGACAATTGAGAGGTGCTGAAACAAGATACCCAAAAACCGAGCTCTTGTGCCTTGCCCTTGTCTATGCTGCGCAACGCCTGCGACATTACTTCCTTGCTCACAAGCTGCAGCTCATGGTGAAATCTGACCCCGTAAGATATTTGCTCACGAGGCCGGTGCTATCTGGACGCTGGTTGCTACAACTATCCGAGTTCGATATCACATGCGCAGCTCCCAAGGCCATTAAGGGGCAGGCTGTAATTGACATGCTGGCTCTATTTCCTGAAGTAGAAGAATCGACCCTTTCTGAGGAGGTTCTGGGGGAGCTGCCGGAAGTAGTTGCTGCAGTTACAGAAGAGGAGCCATGGACCCTTTACTTTGATGGGTCTTCTACGTCAAAAGGTGGGGGAGCAGGTGTGGTGCTCATTAATCCAGAGGGACAAGCTACAACCCTCTCGTTCAAGCTAAATTTTCCATGCACAAACAACACGGCAGAATATGAAGCTTTTATTATGGGAATGTCTACAGCAAGAGAGATGGGTGTAGAGAAAATCAAGGTTATTGGGGATTGAAACCTGGTGTTAAGTCAATTACAAGGGAATTTTGCTGTGAAGGAGGCGACACTGGCACCATATCGTACAACGGCCGGAAAAATCATTAATTCTTTCAAGCAAGTCGTGATGGAGCACATTCCCGGAGTCACCAATAGATATGCTGATGCACTAGCTACATTGGGATCAAAGCTCTCATTTGTCAAAGAACAGCCTAACATCACTGTGATAAAGAAAGATGTGTCTGTAGTCGGAGCAATGTGCCAGGAGGAGCTGCCGGAAGCAGAAGATGATTGGAGGAAAGCTGTGAAGGAGAAGATGAGCAAGGGAAGCGACATCAAAGAAATAAAGGATTACACGATCATCTTTGGAGAGCTATACAGGCGCCTTCCGGGGGGTATTTTGACTCGGTGCATAGGAATAACAGAAGCTCAAAGAAGGTTGCAAGAAGTTCACGACGCCACCTGCAGCTTAGAGCCAGTGGTCAGTTTGTATAGGCGCCTGCAACGCAAGGGCTACTACTGGCCAGAGATGAAGAAGCAAGCGGCTGGAATCCAATCTAATTGCCCCATGTGTTCTACAATACCCTCCACCGAAGAATCTTTCACTATTTCACTCGCAGAGGATTGGAGAGCTCCTTACTTAGCATTTTTCGTCGAAGGGACAATCCCAAGCTTGCCTACAAGCTCAAGAAGACAGTAAAAAGGTATTTCGTAGACGGGTCGACGCTTTACCGTAAGGGGTTTAATGGCGAACCATTGAGATGTCTGGGAGAATCAGAGGCACGTCAGGTTATGCAAGAAATACATGCTGGAGAATGTGGAGAGCACCAGGGAATGAAGAGGCTTCATCGGCAGCTGCTGAGTGTTGGGTATTATTGGCCTACCATGAAGAAGGATGCACACGACTTCGTCAAAAGATGCCACACATGCCAAATTCATGCCAATTTGAGTAACAAGCCTCCCACGTTGCTACAGGACATGCGCACTCCTTGGCCTTTTCATACTTGGGGGCTTGACTTAATCGGAACAATCCATCCTCCTTCCGACGGTTACATATGGATTCTCACTGCCACAGAATATTTCACGAAGTGGGTTGAAGCAATCCCTCTTCGAAAGGCCACGGGAGCTGCTATTTCAAATTTTATTCGGGAATACATCGTGTGCAGGTTTGGAATTCCATACAAAATGGTCACTGACAATGGCACCCCTTTCGTTAACAAACAAGTGAGCTCAACGCTTACCGGCTATGGTATCAAGCATCGCTATCGCCGCTCCACGCCTTATTACCCGTAGGGGAATGGTCAAGCTGAGGCTACAAACAAGACCATATTGAGGATTTTGAGCAAAATGGTGCACGAGTACGAAGGAGGTTGGAGCGTCCACCTGCCGGATGCCCTGTGGGCTTACCGCACCTCTCCAAGAAGCGCTACAGGTTTTTCGCCTTATTCTCTTGTGTACGGGTCTGATGCCATTTCACCCGTAGAAATCACCATCCCCACGGCCAGAGTATCGGCTGTCAATGATCTCGAATGGGATATGAAGTCATGCTCAGATTGGCGCCTGTTAGACCTCGAAGCTGTCGATGAAAAACGAGCTGAAGCCGAAAGAAGAACATCGCTTTACCACAAAGCCATTGCACAAGCTTACAACAGAACAGTCAAGCCGCAAGCCTTCAAGCAAGGGGACCTCATGCTAAAGGTCGTCGAGCATGTGAGGAGACAAGTATCGGGGCCTTCCAAGTTTGCTCCGCAATGGGAAGGGCCATTCGCAGTCAAAGAAGTTTACAGCAGCGGCTATTATCGCTTAATCTCTGTCAAAGAAGGCATGCTAACGGATCCCATCAACGGGAAGTGGCTCAAGCCGTACTACTGCTAAGTTAGTTTTACATTCTGCACTTTCGTTATGGCATTTCTTTTCATTTCAAATATGAACTCCTTCTATGGTCTCACTTGGTATTTTGAAAATTATTGTACGATGCACCACTATGGTAGCATGAACTTTGCAATGAAAATGAAGGAGTATTTTGAAAAAGAAAACTCGCCTCTGAAATATTATTTTATGTATCCCAAACTTACTTTGCACCAACCACTGTATATGTGTACGCAAAAAAAAAAAAAAAACAAAAAAAAAAAAGTGTTAAAAACATGCTACTTAGCAGTAAGACATGCCAAGCAAAGCCACTTGGGTGGGATCCCGAACTATCAAGCCCAAGCAAAATAACATCACTAAGTGAAGCCAAGCTATTGCAAACGAGACATGCGTTCTTGAGATGCTGGAACAACGAAATCATGATTCCCTTTTGGCAAACAATTGGGATATGCGAGATATCTGGGAATTTCTACCAAAATCATGATGAATATCGAGTGCACTAAGTCTGGTCAAGCTTAGTAGTTAGGCAAGCCATGCAAATAAAATTTGGGAATTCTACTGAAATTTTGACAGCATACGCTCTGTTTTTAAGGATATCCAACCTGTCAGAAAATCCCAAATGATCTCAAGCAATTCGCAAGCACAAATTCCACCAACCAGGCAGCATATATATATATATACCAAACAGAGGTTACAATGTGTCTCCAGCATCCAAAAGAAAATAAAACGTAGGTTCCAGCAGCTTGATCACAACAGCGTTACAATACAAGGATTTCACAGTACAAGTGTTAGGACATCTAAAGGAAATATAGCCCAGGCAAAGCTAAGTTATACAAGCTGGAGCCAATGTATTCTTCAAAATGTTGGGCCAGTCAATTCCACGCCAAGCAAAAATGATAACCTGCAAGACGAGGCAAGAGTGAATGTTAGGAGAAGTAGATAGACACTGGATGAGGGAAAAGAAAAAAAAATAGGGGGCATGAATAAGAGTGGATGAAGAGTCCCGAACCATAAAACCATCAGATGCAGCTAAAAAAGAACGGCAGAAGCCTTGCAGGAGGACCTCGTTATTGCCTCTGCCACGCAGCCAGCACCATCAGCAGAAACACCTTGGGCGAGAAGGAGGGCGTGCAGTTCCCCATGCTGATTTTCCAGCTCGCGTTGCTTAAGACTCAAGGCCTCTGCCGCTGCTCTTGTTTCGTCAGGACTGGAAGACAACTTCATGCTATGAACAGCCCGTGCCCCGAAGACAGCACGTGCCAAATCTCGCACCAAGTTCAGAAGAAAATCTACCCGAAAGCCCAAGGTCATGGCTTCACAAATTGCATCCCGCCAGCAAAGGAGTCTGTGGTCCGTAATCTCCAACAATTGCATGGTATCCATTCCATGGAGCACTTGGCCAAGAGTCCGGAAGGCAGCGCACCGCGAAAAGGAGGAGGTAATGTTGGTACTATCCATGAAGTCTCCGAATTTATCTATGAATTTCTCCAAAGCCGCGACTGTCTCGGGATAAACAAGAGCTCCTCGAAACATTGCGTAGCCATTAAATCGGTGACAAAGCGGCAGCAGCTCATCTACGGATCGAAGGACCTGGGCTCCACTATCAAAGAAGGCCCTAAATGCAATAAAAGACCGTTCCCACTCTTGCCAAGATGTGTTAGGTGAGTGCCCTGCAGGGATGATCTCTGTAATGGTATCCCTAGCCAAGACTTCCCCATCAGTAATTGCGTTATCAAATGGAACCAACGGAAGAGGCACTGGAGAGCTCGAGCCTGGTATTTGAAGAAGCGGTTGAATGTGGGATGAAGCGGGCAGTGTACCATGAAAAGTGAATGTCTTACTCCGGAAAGCTGCTGGAAGAATGGGTGAAAGGGCAGGCTCGAGGTTCCTTCGAAGGAGGTGCTGGATGATGGGCGACAATGGGCTCGCGGCTGGGGACATAAATGCTCTGTCTGGAGAGTTTGTTGGTACTATGGTTGAGGAAGACTCAGCAAGGGCCGCTTCAACCAATGAGTTGAAGGTGCCGGAAGAAGTGGGTACCACGGGCACGATTTCCATATTATGACCGGCGCCCCCAACCTTAAAAAAAAAATGTACATATGCGAGGATAAGCATGAGGTAATTAACAAGCTATGCGCAAGCGAAAATGGCAAGAGAGGAGCGACTGCCCAACCAAGCAGCAGACTTTGGAAATGGGCAAAAGAAGGAATGAGCAGAATAAGCAATGGATACCTCCTGGATGCTCTGTACAGGATCAGCAACAGCAGCAGCAAGGTTCGGGTCATCAGTAACATCGACAATCTACAAAGTAAGGGGCAAGGGATAAATAGACGGCTCACGGAACAAGGAAATAAAAGCAAAACAAGGCAGGAGACGTACCGATTCAATATTGGTGCGACGCACACTACTATCTGTAAAAGCATCCGAGCCACCCTGCTCTTCTGGGTGGCTGCTGGAATGTACGAATGCATCTTCAGCATGATCGTGGTAATCGCCCTCACCAAAATCCTTGCAAGTGCCACCAATCCCACATACGTCCTCTTGCTCAGCGATACTAGCCTCAGTCTCAATGGCACCATCGCCGTCACTATCATCATCAATGGTCACCACAGCCCTGTCTCCGGAAGCCTCGCTACCGCTTGTGCGAGCCCTAGTAAACCGTGCATGTAGGATACGCATGCTACGACGTTTCGGAGCCACATCAGGACTCACAGAAGCCGCACCGCTTCTCTTCCTCTTCGGGGTGGTTCCCATTTCCCCTGAGAAAGGAAAAAAGGAGGGGGGAGAAGCAGAGCAGGAAGTATATGAGTCCATAAATATGCAAGCACACGCACGTGTGGCAGGAAATAAAAAAAAAGAGGAGAAGGGGTGGAAGCTAAACAACTCGAAGGCTTGAAAGTAGTTGATACTTACTACAAAGAGGGGTGCTTTCCGGCGCCTTGCCAGCACGACTCTGGCCCTTGGAGGCGGCGGGTTTTGAAGGTCGTGGACGTGATGGGGGAGTTACTTCTTTAGTGCAAGGAGGGCCGCTCGACGCCACCTTTGGAACGAACCTTCTAGGTTTACCTGCGGCCTGCGCCTTCTTCACGCTTGCCTTCTCCTCCTGTTTCTGTTTACATGATGTCGGCGTTGCCCTTTTTTAAGAACTGCAAGGACTCTGTGTTCTTGGTCTCTGCTTCGCCTTGGAGAATTCCCCGACAATGTCACCACTTTTAGAAATAAAGGGCAGGTTGCGCTTCACACTTAAAGGGATTGCTTTCTCTTCTGATACTAGACCAGCAAGGCGAGCGGTAGTCGGAAGCAATCTGTCACAAGGGGAAGATTGGAACTCGCGCATGAAAGCAAGGCAGCGGTTCCAGTAGGCTTGATATCCGGGTGAAAAACCGCCAATTCTTCTCTTACCGGCTAGAAAAGGGGGCCTGACGCTGTCCGGTATGTGGCAGTTGCTCCAGAAGACCCTGTGAAGCAGGAAAGGGTCACCATGGTTAGGATTGTTTGGCACGCCCTGGTCAAGTCCAAGCTGCCGTCTGACCCGTTGGGGAGAGTAAGTCACGGAGATTTCCGCGCGGTTGTCGCCCAAAGCAGGCAGTGGGAGGCATGCAGCATTCAATAATGAGTATCTTCTGAAACTGCAGCCTTGAGACATCACTGCCGGAACCTCAACGATGTCGTCAACATCAGCATAAAAGGGCACAAAGGTGAAGGTCTCCGCCGAAATGCTGTACGGGCGAAAGATGAAGTACTCGATATCATCCAGCAGCTTTAGAAAATCCTGGCCTTTCCTCTGCACCCGTTTGAACCACCTGCAGACAAGAGGGAGACTGTCCGGCATAAAAGAACCACTGCCCATGTCGGCAGACTGCAGAGCACGTGAATAGGGGAGTGGGCACACATCCAGCCCCTTGAGGTGCTCCCACAGAAACACTTGCAAAAAGCCGAAATTCAGAAGAGTCTCTACGCCCATGGTTCCCGCTGCATTTTTCTCTAAAATCTGGCGCTGATCAAGCAACCCGTACAAGTGCCCTAGGAACATGGGGGCTAAAGGGATTGAGTCACCACGAGCAATAGCCAAGGCCAAAGGAAATACGCGCTCATGAAGGCAGTCATGGGAAAAGTCACAGAGCACGAATCGCCTGAGCCACAGTGATACAAACGCAGCTAGTCGCCAAGGTCCCCGCCTATCCGCATTACCAAAGTACTGTATCCAGTGGCTGAAGCGAAGCGAGGTGCTGGGAGAGGTAGGAGCGCCCTTTCGCAGAACTGCAAGGGTGTCTATCTCTGCCGGAGTAAGAGCAATATCAAAAGGACTCCGATTACCGCAAACAGGGAGGCGAATTATGTTAGATACGTCCTCGAGAGTCGGAGTAAACTCTCCCCACGAGCATACAAAGGTGTGAGTGGCTTTGCTCCACCTCCGGACCACATGACGGAGCATCCTTGCTTCGATATGAATATCCCACAGTTTGGATAAGAAGATGGCGTCAAGAACTTGCGCCCGGCGTAAAATATCGCAAGTAGATGGGTCCAGCAGCTCACGATCAACCCATTCTGACCAGCTTTTACTGATGCCGCAAGGATGCTGGAAGAATAAGGGGACGGCTGGAAATAGGCCTTTCTCGATGCAGCACCTAGAGATGGAAGCAGGGTCAACCACGGAGACGGTCTCAGGCAGTGGCTCATCGCCAACAACAGGATTCTCACAAGCTTTTTCGAGTGGCAAGAGGGGCCCTCCCGCTTTGAGACCATCATCCATCGAGTATAGGTGGTCCATCATGATTGGTGGGAGATCGGTAGATGCCATAATAAGGGCCACTGAGTCACAGATGTCTGCAAAAAAAAAATGCGTAAGTTCTAGCACCTTCACGAATAGCATGAAGACCCCGAATTCTCATTATATCAAAAACAGGGGGACAAAAGAAAATACGCATGCGCATATGCACAGCTCCATTGTTCTTACAATCTCATGCCAATATCACGCTTGTAGAAAGAACAGGCCAATGCATTTATACAATTTCATCCAAAAGGAGGGCTACTCGAAGAAAAAGAAACGAATTGACACTTGAAGCATGCTTAAAATTGCTAATTGATGGTGCATATCCCAAAATCCAGACTTGGGTAAAAAAAAAAAAAAAAAAAAAAAAAAAAAAAAAAAAAAAAGAGGGGGAAAGGGGGATCAAGCAAGCAAACAGCAATAGCAATTGAAGAAAAAAGTGACAGGGTAGAGAAACCGGGAAAGAAATAAAGGAGCGAGGCTTACCTCTGCCCTCTATGGCGTTTGTTCCAGCGGCTTGTCGGAGACGAAGAAAAAAGTGGACTGCCTTGCAATTCTCTCTCCAAAATCGCTCCTCGCCCTGGGAAACAACCGTGCTAAGCCTAGCCCTTGGCGGATTGGAGAGGAAACTCGAAAGATTAGGGTTTTAAAGAGGAATAGTGGCCCCTCCCAACAGTTGCGAACGGTTTCTCTGCACTTGACCAACTGGCGGTTATGGAGGACACCCCTTAGCAATTTCCCATCGCAGAGGGTCTCCAAGCCTAGGCTCGAAGAAGAGCTAGTAAAATCAGAAAAAGAAGGTGAGAGGTTGGGGTGCGCACGCACGAAGAGAAGAAGCCGAAGACGAAGGGGGGAAAAGAAGAAGAAGAAATAAAAGTAATCAGACTTAAACGAAGCATACCTAGGAAACGTAAAAGGCTGCTGGAAAACCATCAGCACACACACACGCGGGAAACGAGAAGGTCATATCATCTGACATCGATTTGACTTTTGGGCTGGGTTTGATTATTAGGCCCATCTCAAAATTTGCTCATGGCCCCAATAATCAAGGGGGCTAATGTTGAGGCCCAAAAATCCAGGGGTTAGGCCCAAGCTTATTGTCAGCCCGGTGCAAATAATTAATTACAAAAGAAACTCGACCGGGGCATAATAGGGAATTGTAGGACACCTACACGAGCCACGGGTCACACATCACGCCAAGCAAGCATGCCAAAAACGCAACGGCTATATAAGTTCACGCTCATGAACCTATCCGGTGTTATTTAATCCGAGCTCAGCTTATTAGAGCACAATTAAACTCAAGCACAAGCACAACGAATAAACATGCGATGCCATCACGCCATGCTACAAGCTCAAGTGGGCCCAAGCCACGTAATCACCCGGGGCTTGCTGAGAAGGTTGTGGCATGGATGGGTACGAGCACTCACAGGGCCCATTGAGGGACCGAGGGATGGAAGCTTTAGGCTACTTGGGAGCACTAAAACTCAGGCCCATTCCTCGGGCCCAAATACATGGGTTAGCATGAGAGAGAGAAGAATGGGGTCCAAAGCCTTAGGAGAACATCCCATAGGCTGCTGTAGCATTTAGGGAAGTCCATGATAGTTAGAATGCCCAAGAACGAGTAAAACCACTTCCAGCAGCTGGACGAAAGCGTGCGGGCCGCTGGAAGGGAAAACACCAATAACCTCAAAACTGTACTCGAAGCCCAGCCCAGCGTCTCTTAGAAAATCCAACATCGAGCTCCACCCATACCAGAGTTCCCATGTGGTCAACCCAGAATCACAGCAAGGACTATAGGAAATCCATAAGTGTAGGAGAAATACCCAGTGGACAAACAACTTCCTATGTTCTCAGTTTTCCTTTGTAAGCTCTGATTTGAAAACCAAGGGAGAAAGCAAGTGGCGCCTTACCCCCATGGAGAGGCTCAGCCGCACAAAGCCTTGGAACCACAAGAAGCCATTGATTCAGGCGCTCTGGTCAATGATTTTGCACAAGAAAGGGAGTAATCGGAGAAAGGGAAAGGAAAAGTAGGAATGGATGATCGACAAAATTAGGATTCCAAAAGCCTATAAAACAGAGCTTCTTCTACCCAGCAACACAGACCATCCCAGAGCAAGACCAAGCTTTGTCAAGCGAACTGGAATTTTCCCATCTTCTACTCCCAACGTTTCTCTCTGTTCTAAGATAGAAGCCATCCTAATTCTCCCATCTTCCACTCTAAAACCTGTTTCTCTACAAGAAATTCATGCTTTGGTCTCTCTCTCTCTCTCTCTCTCAAATTGCTAAACCTGTGAAAGTTCAGCTCCCATGCCACATGCCCCTCATGCCAAGTCATTAACAAATTTCATGCGTTCCTCTGGGTGTTGGTGAAAAGAACCCGAACGTATTTTTCTAAGGCTTCAGCAAGTCTTCTAAAAATTCTTTCGGGAGTCTGGTTCTTGAACTCAGGCATCAGGAGGCTTTTTGTTCGCTTTCTTCTCGCAGCGGCCCAAGCCCTTTCGTTAGGCTGCTGGAACAAAAAGACCCCCACAAGTAGCAGACTTAGAACTGACACAACAACGCTTACAGCTCTGATACCAGAAGGGGGACTAGAAGCCAAAAGGGGGTTTAGAAGCCAAAAGGATGAAGAAGGATGTAGAGAATGACAAAATAATTGACTTGAAATATGACTTGACAAACTAAGAAATAAAATACAGAAAAATAATTATAAAATTTGACTAATGTAAAAACATAAATGGAAATTAGAATGTAAATCATGAAATTAATACTTAACTTTGAAAATAGTGAGGTTGTAGACTTACAAAAAATCTTGACTGAAAGATCTTTTAATGATAGAAGAAGGCACTCATAACTTACAAATGTTTTCTCAGGTTTTATTGTTTGAGAGAACATTAAAACTGGCTAACTTACAACCTGTTTTTCTTCTGGCTCGAGGCCCTTACTTATAGAACTAGTTTACATTGGATTCCAAAGATGGAATAATAACTGAAAAAATAACTTTTGCTTGTCTGGGAATCTGCTTTTACTCTGAGGCTTTTGCTTTCGACTACTTTCACTTTTACTTGTCGGAGAATCTGTTTTCTCTTTGAAAAAATAACTTTTGCTTGTCTGGGAATCTGCTTTTACTTTGAAGATTTTTCTTTCGGCTACGTTCACTTTTACTTATTGGAGAATCTACTTTCTCTTTGCTTACAGCTGCTTTTACTTTGCTTTTACTCTAGTTAGTCCCCATCTGAACTTCTGAGTAGGCTCTTTTTGACTGGAGGTTGGGCAATGCTTTTGACTGTAGGATGAGGCATGTGATGACCCGGACTTGGATGAGTCTGTGAGGCAGACATAACCAGATTTGCAAAATTAGTCAGCCGCTAACTAATCACAATATCTCTGATGGAAGCCTTCAAGCCTCTGGTGAACAGTTGGCACTTCTTTCTTTCATCAGCTACCAGTGGAATACAATACTTGGATAACTTGTTGAATTTCTTTTTGTACTCCAGTACCGTCATCACACCCTGTTCTAGCTGAAAAAACTCTTCCATCTTCATATTCTGATATTCGAGTGGATAGAACTGCGCATCAAACTCTGCTATGAAAACTGGCCAAGTGATGGCTGATGGATCCTGGTATCGTCTCCTGAATGACTCCCACCAATGTCTAGCATTCCTGGCCAAAAAAAAAGTGGCCAGGGCCACTATGCGATCCTATGGGATAGCCATCACCTCCATAATCCGCTCCATCCTCTCTATCCACTCCTCGGCTACAGCTGGGTCACCATCACCATCAAAACCGTCTCCTGAACGATTACTGCCGGGGGACACAAAACAATAAAAAAAAGGTGAGTGGACCAAAAACAAAGTTTTCTGAAAGTACATAAGAACGTACTAACCCCACTAAAAACAGTTATGCAACTAAATAATTTTCTTATTTATACTCGTACTAAAATCAATGCATTCATATCTATATCTATAGAGTCAATCACACGTCCTCGCAGGTCTCGGTAACGCGAAGTCAACTTGAGCCGCAATCCTCGTAGGATTCATGGGACGTTTAGTTGACCTGATCCGCAATCCTCGCTCCCACGGTCCGGATATCCCTAAGACTCGTGGGGCAAAAGTCAAGCATGATGACCTAACCAAAGGCAACCAATAAAATCCGAAGGCAACATATTTATCGTAGGCAACCTTAATTATTCTTGGGTACCTATAGTGGTTTCTAAAAAAATATAGAATTCTGGAAAGATTTAATGAATATGAGAATTTCCTTTTAACTTAAAACTCTGCTGCCAATTTATCCAATACTGAATTAGATTTTCCTTTTCTATATCCTTTAAGGATATCCCACTCGGCAGCATATAAATTAAAATATTTTAAAGCACTTACTAAATTATGAAAGCACTAATCTTTGAATGAAACTTATTCAAGATCAAATAATGAAATTCAATTGCATAAAATCATTTATAAAAACAAAAGTCCACTCATTGTTGGTCCGTGCTAGCGGGACCTTTCGAAGGTCCTTCCTGCGGGTCAGTCTGTGCCCGGGTGCTTGATTCAAGTATCAAGAATATTTTGTTAATAAATCTGCTCAATAATATAATATTAAATTAAAACCCTGACCCCTGGCTCCTAAAAGTGCGTGCATTAAATTAAAACCCTGATACCGTCTGAATATTCGACATCCTACAATGCCGGGCCCACTAACTAAGACCCGAGACTTTTTACCAAAAATTTGGCAGTCTCCCCTGTACACTAAACATATCCCAAAAATTCAATCTGTCAAAAACATAGTTATTTACAACCCAACAGCCAGCATGCATTACACAGAGTATAGTGTTTAGAAACCATGGCCTCCGGCCTCACAAATCAACCCTAACAGGGCAATAACAGAGCATATCTAACAGAATTCAAAATTTACAATAGAAAGGAAGATTTCAGAAATGAAACCAACTTATCCTACAGAAGCTCGAGATTCAGTACTCAGGGCTCGGCTCGGCTGCTCAGCACAGTCAGTTACTGTCTGTGGGGCGCAAAACAGAAAATTGTAAGTGGACAAAACAAAGTTTAGTACCAATTAAATCAAAGTAATATAACCCCACCGTTTAGAAAAACATGCATAAAAACCAATGCAATAGAAACCATCAAATCCAATATTATATAAAGTTTGCTCAAAACCAGAGTTAAATCCGAAAATCCAGTGAAACTTACAAATCAACCCATCCAAACCTTTCCTTATAACTCAAACCAAACTCTCGAAATGTGTGCCCAAAGGCACGACGAGCGGGGAAGTATCCTCGCTCGGAAACAAGAACAAATGCATAGCTATATATATACATAGATATATATATATATATATATATAATATAAGAGATATAATATAAGTATACGACACTCTTAATTATACCGGGGAAACAATCCAACAGGGGATTGTTGACTAGTCCACACGTAACAGCCCTCAAACGAACTATGTGGCTAGGGACGAGTCGTCCAACTGGGGGATTAACTCTCAGGCCAGCACGTACGGACGAAGAATCAAGACCCGTACGCCTGTAAACAGTCCTACGTGTGCAGACTACCCAATCGAGGGTCTACAGCAACATCTCATCAAGGATGCCCCGGATTCCGACATTTCCAAGTATCTCACATTTCCATAATCAAGTTACAATCCAGGGGGAGGTACACGGGGTAGTGCTTATAGCACTTCAAATCAACAATCTAAACTCACATCTTTCCACATCTCATAACAACAACCCCGTACTTCCCACACATAACCCACAAAGATAGTTAGCAATTTCTCAAATATCATTTGTATATACTCAAGATACTTCAAATGTCAAAACCCATATATATATATATATATATATCCCAAATACTTACCAAAATAATAGTTTCACTTTAAAGTATAAGGTGAATTTCCATAAACCCTTAAATTCTTATGCATAGAAATTTCATCATAAAAATCATACTATTTATTTGAAAATAAAGTCCACTCACAAGTAGTCCCACGCTGCTTGACCCTGAGAGGGTCTCGCCTGCTGTGTATGCGGAATCGGATTACCTATTTCAGAATACGAACACGATATTAAAATCAAACGCTTCGAAAGAGGACCTTAAATTAAAATCCTAAATTTCCCGGGTTTCCCTTAAGCACGAGGAATGAGACGTTCCTAAGGTCCAACTAAGGGTTTCGAGTGCTGGGATAGTCTTGGAAGACGCTTGGTCAATCGGGTGGTCAAACATTAAGTTAATGAATCGGAACATCCGGGGCTCCGATTCACGATCCACAAACTCCTACACGATCCTAGGAATATAGGGAACACCATACGTGAATTTGGGTTTGATCCAATTGTCCAAACATATCAAACCTGAAAATCACGCAATATGTCAAATTTGTTTGAGGTGCAAACGATATCCAAATTGAGATCCGAGCACACGTATGTGCTCGTGACAACACATGGATCAGTTTAGGATAAAATATGACCTCACCCCACTGTTCACGTGCCGACAGCACGTGGGTGGCTTGAGCAAAGTTCAGACGGTCGGAAAACTTCAAATCACGGCTCAAGACTCCTACCCTAGGTAATACCCCAAATTTGGAGTCACTTTTGTTCTTGGACATACCCCAAATTATCGACGGAAGTGGCTGAAACCGAGCTCTCAAAATCTGCCAAACCCTAACTCGAAAATTAACCTATCAAACCTTGAAATCTCTCAAATCCTACCCAACAGGCAGGTAGAGCACGAAGAGTAGATGGATTTCCATACCTTAATCGTTGGAAATGGCAGCCAGACTGCGGAGATCGAAGCTGGAGAAAAATAGCGACAAATCTGTTCTGTTCTCGTGATTTCCGAGGGCTGGTGGCTGGGCTCCGGGCGGCGTAGGGTCGGGGGAAGACGACGGAGCTTGGCCGGTTGTTTTGGGTCCGGTCCGGTGGTGGTTGGTGGCCTGTGGTGGTGGTTATGGTGGCTGGAAGAAAAAGCGCAAAGGGGAGGGGGGTTCTGTCGCACGTGCACACAGAGAGAGAGAGAGAGAGAGAGAGAGAGAGAGAGAAATGAGAGTTTTTTCTGATTTTATCAAAAATAAACTTCGAAAAATTTACGATTGTGCCACTGGAGGTTTTTATCTCGTATCTTCTTCGTTTCAACTCCAAATCGAGCCCACTACGTGTCTATGGACTCGTCTCGGTGCGACCTTCCTAAAAATACCACTTGCTACCCCAAACTCTCTCCGGATAAAAACAGACCCCTTTTACCCCTACCCTCAAGTGTAAAATTGGAAATTCAGATTAAATTAAATTAAATTAAATTGATTCGGGAATAGTCTTAATTTTGGGTCGGGATGTTACAATCCACCCCCCTTAAAGAATTTCGTCCTCGAAATTTACGTACCTGTCAATAGAAGAGATAAGGATACTGGGCCTGCATATGCTCCTCGGGTCCACAACACTTTGACTACCGAAATAGATTTGGAGCGCAATACTTGTTCTTTTCTATCCAAAATTTGTACAGGTTGCTCCTCATACGACAAATCTTCTTTTAGCTCCATGGGTTGGTGTTCCAAGATATGAGAAGGATCAGGCACGTACTTCCGCAGCATGGACACATGGAAAATGTCATGGATCTGAGATAGTTCTGAAGGTAAGGCAAGTCTGTAGGCAACTGGTCCGATACGTTCCGTGATCTCATAAGTTCTGATATAACGAGGACTTAACTTCCCACGTTTACCAAACCTCATCACACCCTTCTCTCGAATCATCGTCACTTTTTCAGTTGTCGCTCGAATACTATCCACTTTTTCCACTTTCTTGTCACCCACCTCATTCCAACAAATAGGAGTTCTACATAACCTCCCATATAAAGCTTCATACGGAGCCATCTCAATGCTCGAATGATAGCTGTTGTTGTACGCAAATTCCATCAAGGCAAGGTGAGTATCCCAACTACCTTTCAGCTGTAACACACAAGATCTCCACATGTCCTCCAAAGTCTGGATGGTCCTTTCCAACTGTCCATCGGTATGTGGGTAAAAACCAGTATTAAAACGTAACTTAGTACCCATAGCCTCATGTAAACACTTCCAGAATCGAGAGGTGAACCTAGCATCCCTGTCCGACACAATGGACACAGGAGCTCCATGCAATCTCACTATCTCATCCACAAAGAGTTTCGACAACTTTGACAAGGAATAGGTTTCTTTTATAGGTAGGAAGTGGGCAGATTTGGTGAGTCGGTCAACAATCACCCAAATTCCATCATACGCATTTGCAGAACGTGGAAGTTTGAAAACGAAGTCCATTGTAATATGCTCCCACTCCCATTTAGGGATCGGAAGTGGCTGCATAAGTCCAGAAGGTTTCTGTCGCTCTGCTTTCACTTGTTGACAAATCAAACACCTGCTCACATACTTAGCAATGTCACCTTTCATATGCGGCCACGAGTAGTACTCACGTAGAGTCCGATACATCTTAGTGCTACCCGGATGCATAGAATAAGTTGAGCAGTGAGCTTCCTCCATGATCTCTCTTTTCAGGTCGTCGTTCTTAGGTACGCAAAGACGAGTTCCAGCTACCAAGGCTCCATCTTCTCTTATTGCATAATCCGTCCGTGTACCATTCTCTACTTCCGACCTTATCACACAAAGATTAGGATCTTCCAATTGGGCTGCAATCACCCTCTCAATCAGAATAGGCCTCACATGCAAACTAGCAAGTATTGCACCCTGTTGATTCATTCCCAACTCTACTTCATCTTTCCGTAGTTCCACCAATAACAGAATGTAAGTCATTTTGAGATGAGCTAGGTTTTCTTTCCTACTCAAAGCATCAGCTACCACATTAGCTCGACCGGGATGATACTCAATAGAGCAATCGTAGTCCTTAATCAACTCCTCTCAGAATGATCGGTAAAGATCTGACACGTCTCACCATACAAATAGCGTCGCCAAATTTTAAGAGCGAACACTACGGCAGCAAGTTCCAAGTCGTGCGTAGGATAATTCTGCTCATGCTTCTTGAGCTGCCTTGAGGCATAAGCAATCACCCGATCATGCTGCATCAAAACACACCCCAAGCCTTGCAATGATGCATCACTGTAGATCACATAGTTCCTCGAATTTTCTGGAAGAGGTAAAACAGGTGCTCACACTCCTCCGTCCACACAAACTCAACATCTTTCCTCGTTAATCGTGTGAGAGGTGCTGCTATCACAGAAAATCCTTCCACAAATCGACGATAGTAACCTGCTAACCCCAAGAAACTCCGTACTTCTATCACACTAGTGGGTTGCACCCAATTCACAACGGCTTCTATTTTTCGGGGGTCCACATAGATTCCTTCTGCTGATATCACATGCCCGAGAAAGTCCACTCTATCCAACCAAAACTGACACTTATTGAACTTGGCATACAGCTGCTTCCTTCTCAAAGTCTTCAATACCAACCTCAGATGCTTCTTACGACCCTCCAAAGTTTGAGAATATACAAGAATGTCGTCTATGAATACAATCACAAAGCGATCCAAGTAAGGTCGGAACACTCTGTTCATGAGATCCATAAACATTGCTGGAGCATTTGTCAATCCGAAAGGCATCACCAAGAACTCATAATGGCCGTAACGACTCCTAAATGCTGTCTTCGGAACATCCTTCTCTCGTACCCTGAGTTGATGGTAACCCGATCTTAAATCTGTAAGGTTTTTATTTGAACCTTTATTGTATTTTGGCTCTTCTCTTATTCACTTGGATTAATCCAATGTACATTCTTGCATGCTGCAACTTTTTTCTCCAGTCTGTTTTTTTTTATTAATACTTTCTATGAAAGTATTAATCCATGTTGCGTCAGTAGTTTCAAGTTGTTGGTAGATTCCTTTATTCATTCTTTATTCATTCCTTTTTTAATGTTGGCTCCTTAGGCCAACGGGTGTGTGTGAAGATTGGGAAACATAATATATTATTTTTATAATATATTGTTTTCCATGAGACTTGTTTTCAAAAGAATCAATTTTCAATGTCAACATATTTTGAACATGGGCTTCTTTCTTTATTCTCCCTTTCAAAAAGTTGACAAACATTTTAGAGTAATTTATTTACTCTCAAACGGTTTTGCTTTGTTTGAAACCAAGCTTGACATTTATTTTATATGTTAAATTATTCTTTTGTCTTCCACCTTCTAAAGTTATGGGTTGCCTATTAATTAAACTTGCTTTTCATTAGCCACTTGCGACATCCATGCTATTTGGTTATACCTTTGCTTATCTTGTCAGCTCTTTTTGTCTCCAAAAGGAATCAAAACTTCCTTATCTTGCTGGTTGTGTCTTGCGCCATCTCTTGGTTCAAAAGCCATGCATGTGCGGCTGCCTTGGGTTTTAAAAGAAACACACATACTTTTTATATTCCTCTCCATACCTTGTCAGCCCACATGTTCTCCAAAAGGGATAAAACAATTCCTTATATTGTTTTGGTTTTTGGAGCCGTTAACTTGTTAAAGTTCTTTTGTCTATGGTCTTAAAAAATGCTAGTTTTATGGTCTCTATTTATTCCTCTTTATAGAGAGGTTTTCGTAGCTCTCCGTTCTTCAACTCATGCATTTTTTGGAATGACTTATTTTTTCTTTCAAGGAATACTCTTTACATGAAAAACCAATTGGGGATGAAACTCTGAAAGGAGTTCTCATTCAGCCAAAGTTCATATTCTTGAGGGTTATGAGAACGATTGCATTCACATAAGTGCTTCCCCAAGATAACTTCAATTCTTTAATGGCTGAATGTTTTTCTTTAATTCATTCTCTTTATTATTTGTTCAACTAGTATATGTTACTAGTGAGTATATGATTGATTGTTTACATATAGCTTTCTCCAAGTAAACACTTACAAGATTTCGGTTGAACATTTGTTTTGTTTCATTGTTGTTATGTTGAATTAAACTAATTGCTTCAAGTTTATTACTTCTAGTTTAATCATCACAACACTTAGGTTTCATTTGTCTAGCTCAATCATACTTTGTGATTGAGATAGATGACTATGTGAAACCATAACTCACTTCATACATCAAACTACATGCAACTTGAGTTTGGTGCTCTTGAGAGGATTTGCTGCTAAGAGATAAAGAAAAGGTGCTTGCTGAAAGATTGGATTGTAGCTGCCTATAGGTGATAGATGAGCTAAGTCTTCTTTTGTTTTTCTTGTATTTCTTAATTGAGCATATTGGATCTCTCCTGGCTTGGTGCCCCCAGTTTTTCACCCTGTTGGGTTTTCTGGGTCAACAATTATCGTGTGTTATTTACATTCCG
>NW_018923260.1:13058-29091 GCF_002207925.1 Prunus avium | reverse complement strand
TTCAAACCCTTTTTGGGTCACCCCCGACGCTACCGGCCACCGTTTTGGGTGGCACCGGTCCCAAAATGACCGGGCCACTTCCCTCTTCACATCCCGACCAACCTCAGCCGTTGGAACCACCGGTGTTGGTTGGAAATTGAAGAAATTTGAGCTGTTTTGGATAGTTTTTGACATATTTTTCGGAAGCTCGTTTGGGTGTTTTCGATGGCCAAATTTTGCGATCCAGGTATGCTTTTCTATTCTCTCGACATGATTTAGCTGCTAGTTGAGTTAATTAGAAGAAATTTCTGCGTTTTGGTAGTTAAATAAGTGATTGAAAATCTTCCAGTTTTTGGCCTCCGATCCGGCCACTTCCGGCCACTTTTCATGGTAAGTCCAAGAACAAAAGTGACTCCAAATGAGGTTTTACACCTAGGCTAGGAAGGTTGGCCGGCGGTTTGGAGTTTTTCCGGCCGCCGGAATTTTATATTGACACCGACGCGCTGCCGGCGCGTGGGCAAGGTAGTGGGGCCACTCTCTGTCCTAGAATGATCCTCGTGTCCTTACGAGCGCGTAGGAACTTACGGATTTTGATTTGGACAACGTATGAACCCTGAACGGATCTCACCTATCATGTGATTTCCAGGTTCAATATGTTTGGACCGTTGGATCGTAGTCCAACTGAAATATGCTGTTCCTTGTATTCCTAGCATGAGTAGGATGGCGGAGATACGACAAGGTCCGTCCCAGTTTCCAAGAAATCCGGAGCCGGTCTTGTCAGCCAGGTTTCGATCCTGGGACCTGTGGGTTATGGGCCCACCACGCTTCTGCTGCGCCACCCTGCTTGGGTTACCACCAACTTAGAGTATGAGAGGAAGATATTCCGAAGACAGCATTCAGGACTTTTTACCAACCACCCAGGTAGCTGTTGCATTCCTAAAAGGACACAAATTAATGTGCAAACAACCAATTAAAAATACCCGCAAGTGCACGAATCTAA
Organism: Prunus avium; assembly: GCF_002207925.1. Next base: position 28,112 of record NW_018923260.1, on the reverse strand, counting down.
TGAAGTATAGATTATGTAAGTACGGGGTCGATCCCACGAAGAACTTGTCGGCTTCCTATAAGTTCTAATTTGAGTACGTAAAGAACACTTACTGGACACACCACAAATGGACAAATGCAAAATGGAAACTAAAAATAAGTAAAGAAGTGTAAAAGAAATGAAACAACACAAGAAAACTAAAGAAAAACACAAACAGCATTTTCTATCACCATTTTATCACCACTTTATCACTTGTGAACAGTTCTAAAATAGTGCGTGAACAGTGTCCGGCGACCGGTCGTGAGGTAAAAGCGATCGGTCGTTTTTGGGTCTGGCGACCGGTCGTGAGGTAAGAGCGACCGGTCGTTTTTGGGCAGAGTCGAAACTCAAATTTTGACGTGATGAGCGACCGGTCGTCAGGTAAAAGCGACCGGTCGTTTTTGCACAGAGTCGTTTTCTATGTTTTTCAGTTTCGACCTCTGTCCAGTTTTTGACCTATAACTTTCCAACCGTTTATCCAAAATTCACATTCTTTATACGGTTGGATTCAGCACAGAAAATGGAAGAACACAGCGCGAACCAAAAGTCCAAAACAATTACAGAAACAAATAAAATTCAGTAACAAAGACACATAACGTGTCGAACACACAACTCACACACACATTAGGGGGGGGGTGGGGGGGGGTTTTGATTTGTTTCAAGTGATCTATTTTTATTGCATGAAAGTAAATGGACTTTGAATTTAAATGAGAATAGCAGAGATGAATTATCAAAATGTGGAATTAAAATGTAACAAACACTAGGGTTTCGGAATCCACCCTAAACAATTCTACCCAAGTTCGTGAATACTCAAGTGATGAACTCTAAACGTGTTGATGAAGATGTTCGCAATCAAGACCAGTACGAGTGGCTCAAGACGCATTGATTCTCTCTAATGTACGTAAAGTGCAGTACGAGTGCTACAATACTTGTGCCTTCCCTATAATCGAATCTAGGTGTGCTTAGTAGTTTGATTCAATTACAAGAAAAACCCATTACGTTCAAAGAGAATATGAACATCACAAGAATCCTAATAGCATGGTGTTTACATTAGGTATTCAAGAAACCAATTCACATGGATGATTCTTACTTCATCCATTTATTGCTTAGGATAACATGAAGATACACACAATCCCAACAATCTCAAGAAGCATGCTTTCAAAGATGATCAATCAAAGAAGAACACACATCAATGATAGATTAATTTGGTGAATTGGAATTCATCAACAATATCTAGAAATTCATACACTCAAGTATCAAAACGATAAGGTAATCATGTTTAGGGCTTCAACCTAAGCCCTAGCTATAGAGTTTAGTTGCTCATACTTATTCCAAATACAAACTCAAAATAAAATTAGAAAGAGTTTACAGATTTTGAGAAAATTGTGAAAGCTTCAAGGTCATCAATGGTGGAAGCTTTCTTCTCCACTTTGCTTGGCTGCACCTTGGCTTTCTCCTAGCTCCAAGCTCTCCAAAATCTGCTCCCAATGTGTGGAATGATAGAATGAATTCATTTCCCACGTTCAAGACCTCTCTCACTTCAGATTGCACTCCCAAGTGCCTTTTGCCCATCAATTCCAGCTCAAAGAAACAATATAAAACTCATACTTTAGTTAAAGCCTTTGTCCTTGTCCCCTTTGCCATGATGAAGCTTTGTCCTTGAAAATATGCTCTTTGCCTCAGAAAATATCTCATTTACAAAGGTAATTCCTTGTTACCAAGAGTTATGGTAACAAGAAGAATCAAGATGACACAAAGGAGGTAAAAGCTGGACTACTTCGGATTTCCAAAGCTGTGGTAACATGCTGGATTGGTTGGATAGGCAATACTTGTCCAATGGAGCTCAAATTTGGATATATTGTAGTTAACATCCATTGGAACAAGTTGCATGAAGATCTTCACCTCATCCGAGCACCAGAGCATGTTGATCCCAGGCCAAGACGTTGACCTACGAAAAATGAACAAAAACAGAATTTATAACCAATAATGCATTTTTAGCTCATTTTCATTCTAACTAAGGTAAAATCTAAGAAAACACAAAAAGGAAGTAAAAAGCTATAAAATGTCAAGAACTAACTCAAAATAATAGGTGAATAACATGAAAAATCATGTGTAAAAATGAACCGAACACTGTGCCCACTGCACTGCCGCATAACAACACCATATAGGAATATCTTCTTTTCCTCGCTCCATGGACCACAATGCACCACTGTGTTCACCCTTTTCAACTTCTTTTCAAAGTTCCACATGTTTCCCTCTTTGGGCCGAGACCTCCGTCTCTTGTTGCACTCAACCATTGAACAGCCACATAGCTCGCTGGTCAAGTACTTCCACATTTTCCACATTGAAAGAGATGCACCTCACCTGGGTGTGACTCGTAAGCCAACCGTGTGTCCTCCACGGCACCTCCATTTGTTTGTGCATCTGCACTGCCAGACCTCCATGGCATTCGTAGGTTCTCCCCCCCTTATCTTGTCGACACATCCTCACATCAGTGTACCTTCAAGCAAAGTTCCCATGGAAGGTATTTCTCTTCTTTATATTATATGCCATATTTTTGTTGCATCTTTAGGTTCATTGTTTTTTTATGGTTGAAGTAAATCTTTGAATATCTCTGTGCCAGGTTGCTCCTTTCCCCATGTTTGAATTTAAAAGCAACTGGATAGCAGGTATTTTGTCTAACCGAATCACACTTCCATTGCGAGAGGAGATGCTGGAGGACATCAAAGCTTTCTACTCTTTACTCGAAGCTTCTGGCCCCCCCAAGAGATACACTCATTGTGAGAATGAGAAGGTAAAAAAACAGTAACGACCGGTCGTTTTTGGGCAGATTCGTTTCTCTGTTTTTCCAGTTTCGACCTTTGTCCAGTGTTTTGCCTATACCTTTCCAACCGTACGTCCAAAATTTACGTTCTTTATACGGTTGGATTCAGCACAGAAAATGCAAGAACACAACGCGGACCAAAAGTCCAAAACAATTACGGAATCAAACAAAATTCAGTGACAAAGACACAAAACGTGTCAAACACGCAACTCACACACACATTGGGGGGGTTTTTTTGATTTGGTTCAAGTGACCTATTTCTATTGCGTGAAAGTAAATGGACTTTGAATTTAAATGTGAATGGCAGAGATGAATTATCAAAATGTGAAATTAAAATGTAACAAACACTAGGGTTTCGGAATCCACCCTAAACAATTCTACCTATGTTCATGGGTACTCAAGTGATGAACTCTAAACTTGTTGATGAAGATGTTCGCAATCGAGACCATGGGTCGTGGCTCAAGACGCATTGATTCTCTCTAATATACGTACAGTGCATGGTTCGTGCTACAATACTTGTGCCCTCTTCATAACCGAACCTAGGTATGGTTCGTACTTCGATTCGATTGCAAGGAAAACCCATTAAGTTCAAAGAGAATGTGAACATCACAAGAACCCTAATAGCATGGTGTTTACATTAGGTATTCAAGGAACCAATTCACATGGATGGTTCTTACTCCATCCATCTATTGCTTAGGAAAATATGAAGATACACATAATCCCAACAACCTCAAGCAGCATGCTTTCAAAGGTAATCAATCAAGGAACACACACATCAAGGATAGATTAATTTGGTGAATTGGAATTCATCAATTGTTGTCAAGAAACCAATTCACATGATGCTCACTTAAACAAGTTCAATCATTTGTTGCTAATTAGAAATTGTGTTCTTGGTTATCTTACACAACTTCTCAACTTTAGCTACATGCATACAACCTAAGGTGATTAAGCAAAGGAAGCAAACACATATCATAAAATTCAATTAGTGAATGGGGTTCATCAACAACATCTAGAAATTCATACACTCAAGCATCAAAACAATAAGGTAATCATGTTTAGGGCTTCAACCTAAGCCCTAGCTATGGAGTTTAGTTGCTCATACTTATTCCAAATACAAACTCGAAATATAACTAGAAAGAGTTTACAGATTTGGAAATGATGAAAGCTTGAAGTCTTCAATGGTGGAAGTCTTCCCCCTTCTTCCTGCAGCTGCACCTCCTTCTCCTTCCTTAGCTTTTAGCTCTCCAAGCTGCTCCTGGTGTAGAATGATGTAATGAATCCCATACCCCCGTTGAAAAGCCTCTCCAATATCAGATTGCACTTCCTTGTGCTTCCCTCTCTCCTCCTTTCCAGCTTTTACCTTTTAATATAAAACTACCACCTTTGATAAAGCCTTAGCCCATTGTCCCCTTGCCATGATGGAGCTTTGACTTCACAAAGATGCCAAAAGCTCAGAAAATATCTATTTTACAAATGTAATTCCTTGTTACCAAGGGTTATGGTAACAAGAAGTTAAGATGACACAAGGGAGGTAAAAGCTGGCCAAATCCGGATTTCCAGAGCTGCGGTGACATGCTGGATTGGTTGGATAGGCAATACTTGTCCAATGGAGCTCAAATTTGGATATGTTGTAGTTAACATCCATTGGAACAAGTCTCATGAAGATCATGACCTCGTCCGAGCACCAGAGCATGTTGATCCCAGGCCAAGAAGTTGACCTACGAAAATGAACAAAAACAGAATTTATAACCAATAATACATTTTTAGTTCATTTTCATTCTAACCAAGGTAAAATCTAAGAAAACACAAAAAGGAAGTAAAAAGATATAAAATGTCAAGAACTAACTCAAAATAATAGGTGAATAACATGAAAAATCATGTGTAAAAATGAACCGAACAATGAGTAAGAAATGAAGGATAAAGATACAACAAAGTCCAAGGAACTCACAATGTAAGAGCATATAATCGTTGACTAAAAGACTTTGAAACATCACGCTTGAGAATTTCATTCAATTTTTTTTTTGTATGTGATCAATTAGACCACAAAGCCTTATACCTCCACAATATTAAGATTCACACTCCTTTCTTCCATTTGAACAACCATCAATTTATTTTTTATTTTTTTATTTTTTATTTTTTTGAGGCCAACCAAGAAACATGGAATTTAAATTTGAATCCATTGCCAAATAACAACAACTTTTCTCTTTTCTTTCACCCTTTGAGTGAAGCACTCTTCTTTTTTTTCTTTTTTTTCCGAAATGTAATAACCCTTCCCAAACTTAGCATGCACAAAGCCTTGTACCTCCACTAATTATGATTCACACTCCTTCCTTCCATTCGAACAACCCAGAAACATGGAATTGAATTTGAAACCATTGCCACTTAACCACGACTTTTCTCTTTTCTTTCACCCTTTGAGTGAAGTACTTTTTTTTTTTATTTTTTTATTTTTTTATAAAGAATGTAATAACCCTTCCCAAACTTAGCATGAAAAACACATCTAAATTAAAGCTCATGAGTTCTTTAGAAAGGTAAATTCTTGTTTTTCAGGCTAAGGCTAGAAGCGGTAATTGGTTACTTGAAAGAAAAGGCATACATATAGGCTCCAGGTGGTTAACAATGGAAAATCATGCTTACGCATGCATAGGGTTAGCTTGAAAGGCACAAACGGTCCAAAGAGGGCCTTAATATCATTTCTCAAATGTCATGTAATCAAATTGCACAATAATGAATGTCTTTTAAGTGCTCAACCAAGTCAATGAATAATGAGATCAAACAACAACTCGGATGACAAGAAAATAAGAATATGTGTATAACACTCATGAATTGAAGCACAAGGCTCAAAGCTCACATTATATGGTTATACAAGTCTAATTCATGCTTGATACAATTCTTTGGATCATGCAAGTCCCTCAACCGGAGAATTATGAAACAAATGGCAAGTGCATAGAGGGTTTCAAACATATCATGCTAGAACGATGCCATTTAGTGAATAAATTTTTTTTTTTTTAAAGCATTTTCAATCAAGTCATGTAAACAATCATCACAATCTCATCATATATGTCCGGAAAGTGACTTGAAAACAAAAAGACTCAAAACTGAAAAGAAAACAAAATAAAAGAAAGCAAGAATTTAAGTGAAACGAAAAAGACTTGCTATCCCTTCCCAAACTTAGAAATGAACATTGTCCCCAATGTTAAAGAATTTAGGCATCAACAATGTTATAACAAGAAATAAAGGGATAAAAGCAATGAAATAAATAACAACAAACAAACAAGGAAAACAACTACAACACGGTTGCAAAACAAAACAAAACCAAACAAAACCAAACAGTAAGCCCTAACAATAGTCCTACGCACGCAGAAATCCAACCCAAAGAAACGCACAAACCAAAATGAAAGCCCAACCCAAACAAAAGCCCAAAAGCGAAGAAAGTATATAAAACAAAGAAACCAAGTTAGAAGCACAAAGAGCGAGGACTCAGTAAAATAGAAAAAGTGGGCCCTGAAGTCTCGGCACCTGTGAGTCACGGGATACAAAGTGAGAGACGTGTCGACAAGCAGAGGTCCCTCTCAAGTCCCAAAGCCAGAATTATTGGCTTCATAGGAAGGTGTGACGACTTTTGTTTCTCGAAAGCGCTGAAAGGCAGAAATGCAATTAAAGGGGTTGGGGAACAGGTGAGTGACCTAAGGGGATAGGCCGTAAGGGCAGCGCAAAATGCAGAAACGCAGTAGCTAGGGTTACGTAGAAACTAACTCTATAAAAGAAGAAGAGAAAGAGTTGGGGAAAAACACACAAACTCAGGAACACACAAAAGAGAAAAGAAAGACAAAAGAAAAGAAAGTTCAAATGACCTCTTCCTACCCATTCTCGTTGGATCTCAACCTAGCTCCACCGACTCAGACTCGGGGCCAAGTAGTGGCACCAGTATGGATGCCCTACTTTGCCTCTGCACGGGGGCCCGTGACAGTGAATGACTCAATACTGTTGGACAACGATGTTGCCCTTGGAGTTGCTAGAAATCTAGTGACTCCCAAGGATATACGGGTGCTGGGAGCAAGGGATGACAACCGGGTCGTGAGCGATGCTCTGGCACTAAGCGTGGGTCATCGCCTAATTGCGAAGTCCCATGAGGTGGAGGTGCTAAGAGGTCAATTGGCGGCAGAGCGAAGTATGGTTGAAGAGTGCCAGAGTATTATTAAAAGTTTAAAAAAGGAAAGGGCAAGGATAGTGGAGGTGAATCGACACCAGCTGGAGGCGTTGCGGGAAGAGAACAAAAATCTCTCAAAGATGGTAAGTGTTTACGCCCATGACATGAGAAAGCAGCTAGAGGACATAGACCGACCGGGAAAACGCAAGAAAACAGACCGCGAGAGTGGTTACGCTCAAGCTAAGAATGCAATCCCCCAAGAGACTGCACCTGAAGCCCCGGAAGAGGATAGCCGTAGGGCCAAACTCAAAGGTCCTATGGTCGAGACACCGAGCACTGTGAAAAAGTGATTCTAATGTATTATTAGTGTGCCTGTTTGTCTTTGCCCTTCCCGTGTATTTTTTTTTCTTTTTTTTAAATTTCTCGTTTTCGGAAATAAAATAAAATAAAGTTGCAAAAGACAAAGAAGAAAAACAAAATGCACTTCCCAAACTGGAATAAAGGGAATGCGACAAACGAAAAAGAAACAAATCACACTTCCCCAACTAAAATAAAACAGAGACGACAAACTAAAAAGAAATCAAAACACAATGCACCAGAAAATAGGGAGAAAAAGAAAGTAAAGTGAAAGTAGAAATGCTTCCCTTTTAACTGGACGCAACCGCAAATTGCTCAGGAAATGCAAAGTGGTGTCGGCTCCCTTATGAGCATATGTCTATTTAAACCACTTCTCGATTGAAAGGAGGAGTACCCTGTATTTCATCCTGCAAACTCAAGAATAACCATCAAATAGTCCAGACATAAAAATCAATGGCATCTTCAGCTATGCTCATTGATGACCTTAACCTTGAGTTGTCACTTGCACCACCAAATGCAGAGATAAGGGCTCCTCAAAACCCTATCTTCCCAAACTCCTCATACCATCATGGCTCGGCCTCAAACTTCTCTGGGGCGATGCCGTGTAGGGCAGTACTGCCGAAAGGCATGACTGTCAGCAGACTTACAGTTGCAGATCATCTGCATGTGGCGCAGAGGTCTGACAAGATGGCAGTGGACGAGTCCTACAATTTAACCGTGCTCAACGCGGTCTCGGCCACAAATTTGGGCATGCGCCTACTGGCGAGGACGCGGGAGTGCGGAGCACTGAGTGAGGAGGTGGCGGACCTGCAGAAGCGGCTCTACAGTGCCAACCAGCATGTAGAGATGCTGCAAAAAAGGAATGATGATCATGTAGAGCTGTTGCAGATTCTACAAGCAAGAACAAACAGAGGCAATTAGCAAAAGCCTCAGGTGGCGCAGAATGCAACAAAGAACATGTGATTAGGAATTTTATGTACGCTTTTCATTATTGTGTTTGTAATCACATGTTATGAAATAGAATAAGCATTCACGCCCAATTCTGATTGTGCATTAATGAATTGAAAACACTTCCCAAACTTATATGAAACATTTTTTATAACTGATGGAGATTTAAGATTAAACAATGCCATTTAGAAAGATTGGGATGGATAATCACATAATGAAAGGAAAAGTAAACAAACAAAAAGTTGAAATAATCAAACTAACAACCGTCTTAAAATAAAACCCAAAAACAAAATAAACGAAAAGTTCAAAAGGGTACAATACTCAAAGTACTACTGATCATCATCAGCATCATCACCATCATCAGCATCATCATCAACAACATCATCATCATGTGCAGAGGTCCCGGGTTAACCTGGCATCTGGAGGTGCGTCCAAATGGCGTCAATGGAGGTGCTCATATGCTGCATCTGCTGGTGGTGGTTGTGCATCTGCTGGTACTGAAGCATCTGCAAGTCCCAAATGGCTTGGAGAGAGGGCTCCCAAGCAGAAGTGTCGACAGTGGGAGCAGGTGGGAATGGCTGTGCTGGGGCCGGCCCATGTGGTGGTGGTGGTGGCATACGGGGTGGCACTGGAGCAGGTGAAGGTGCAGGTGCAGGTGCATGGCGCCTCTGAGAGATACTCTTGGACACAGAAGTGTCCGAAATGGGACCCATGGGCTCAACATATATATATCATTAGAGCGAGCCCGAACACCTGAGCGTTCACAAATCATGCTAACAAGGCAAGGATAATATATGATGCTTTTCTTACGTGCACAAGCCTTCAGGCGTTCAAAAATGATGTCAACAATAGGTAGGGAAAAAGTTCCCTCATGCAAAACTTTCAGGATCTTGACCCCTACTATGGGAATTTCCGACCGTTGGCCGGATGGGTAGATGTTGTGTCGCACAAAGCTCCACAGGATGGCAAAGTAGGGTGTCAACTTACCCTGAATGAGGACAGTCTTTTTGGTTTGAGATGCAAAGGCAGCAGGGTCAGCATAAAAAAGTGTTTCAGCTGCGCTTTGCATGTCAAAATCCCTACCCAGATATTGTTTCCAATTATTTGTATCCTTCTCAGGTATGTGAAGAACCTCAAAGATAATGGAGGTGGATAGTTCAAAATTTTTGCCTCGAACCTTAATGGGCACATCTTCATTATCTCCAGACTCTTCCCTAGGGAAAGCAGCATAAAACTCTCGCACAAAAGATTCATTGTATTTTTTATAGATACGAGCTAAAGGTAAGAGGTTTCGGTCCCTAAGAAGGTGCTGGACTTGAATAAGTCCAGCGGTTTGGATGGAGGGACTAAGATCTAGGTTACGCTCAGTAACCACGGTGGTAGTGAGAATTGCCTCTTCTGAATGAGGTGCATTTCGTGAGGAAGATGCACCCCCTCTGGTACTTTTTCTAGCTCTAGACATCTAAGGAAAATAAACCAATATGCACAAAGCAAGACAACAACAAAATTCATGCCACAATTCCCAAACATGCAAAATGCCACAAAATTAATCACAATGCACAATTCCACAATGCCAAAATATTAACCACAATTATGCACAAATATGCCACAATGCCAAAATATTAACCACAATTATGCACAAATATGCCACAATGCCAAAATGCAATCCACATTCCCAACATTCAACCACAATTACAATGAGTCAATAATAAACACAAATAACAACAACAATGGTCAAGATAAGAGATTAAAGTAAGAAAACATACCCAATTGAGCAAAATCACACCGACACAACCACAAACCACAATAAAAAACAAAAACAAAGAAAAACAAGTTAGAAACAAGAATAAACAATAAGAAAAGCAATTAGAGTAAGAAAATCAAAGAGACCCAATTGGGTCAGGATGTTACAGGGAAGTCGAGAGGGAGAGAGAGAGAGAAAGAAGGCTGACTGGTTTTTCTAAAAAATCTGTCTTCAAAATATTTACAGTTGTGCCACTGCACTTCCATTGACCATAACTTCTTCGTTAAAACTCCGATTTAAGCCCACTACGTGTCTACGAACTCGTATCGACGCGTTCTACGCAACTACATTACTCAAATCCCAAAATTTCCCAAAGAAAAAGTCAATTTTAAACCCATTAAAATACTTTCGGGGTGAAATTGTCTTTTACTTGAATAATTTAAGAATTAAATATTAATTTAGGAACAGGATATCACAAAGTCTCAACGCTCTTGGCCACATCTTGAAGGACCCAGTGGGCCTTGCTAAAGCGTCATGACTGAACTAAAACCATATACAATTTGATATAATAAAAAAATTAAAAGAGTTCTCTGTGTACCAACTAAACCGACTTCTCTATCCAAATTATTAACCCAAAAACTGACACCATAAGCAGCAACTTCCTAAACATATCACTTTCTAAGACAGCTCCCAGAAATTTAAGAACTTGCACACTTACATATAACAAGCAAAATGCTATAGACCTCAGACCTCACGACGAGCAGACGAGAAGACATAACAATGAAAACTGACACAGCAAATGGAATAGAATTTTATTTTCTTTAAACTCAGAAAGATATTGGTGAACCAAAAATTAATTCAAAACATTCACAGAATAAGAAAAAAAATACACTAATCATCTGAGCAAATAAAATAAAGGTCGAAAGTAAATACCTGATTTTCCGAAACCACCCATTCCAAAAATCTTGTGCGCCCTGATGCAAATATATCTTCTATGAACGGTAGTTGGAGGTTCTTAGTTGCAGATATAACAGCAAATCCCTTTGAAATGATAAACATGATCACTCCAAATATGATGATCCTCCCAACCCAAGAATCTTTTCTGACCCACTGAAATTGATAAAACAAATATGAAATCAATATTTTTATCTTCCTTTTGGTCATAAATGTTGCTGTCAAACTAAAAATTAAAGAAAAACTTACCTGACTTTTCTTTCTCTGTTTAGACTTTGGCCGCTTGATGTATGTATGAGGTGAAGAATTAGAGAGTTTTTCCTTTCTAATTTTATAGCCAAAAAGATCACCAAAGAATTAGAGAGTTCTAAGTCGATGATGAAAACTGATGGGTGTAAAATATGTGGCTTTATGTTTATATAGCAGAGGTTGTGTGAATTTTTTTGTTTTCCTATTTCTTTTCTTTTTGAACTTTTAGAAACTCAATAATGATAAGGTAGTCACGTGTTCTCTGCAAACTGCCTCTCTCACGTTCATATTCCAATGGATGGATAGACACAAGACTTTTTTTACGTCGTTATCTGTCAACTGTCAGCTATTTTTTGGACTTGCTGAAATGCAATGGTAGGTAGCAATTCAAATGCTACACCCAAAGACAGGCACCAGTCTCCAGGCTTGGCTTTTAACCAAAAAGTTGAAGACACCAGTCAATTGGCTATCACTTTTTCAATCCTGCTGTGTTGTTAAGATTTGGAAAACGATATTGTTCCGAGCACGAGAAAGTTTCTTGATAACGTGGAAAAAAGCTTGTATGTATCACAAATTTATCACGTTTCATCACGCATAAGGATTTTATTCTACATGGTGGAACACGATTAAATGAAAGTAACAAGATAGTGTTATTCTCGTCACATGCAATATCTTCTTTAATTTTGTTAATACCTAATACCATCATGCCGAGCCGAGCCTATTATAAATCGCCACATGATCATAACATGCTAGGTCACTTATATACCGACCTGATCCTCAGAGCAGATTATGATGGAGCAGGGGGCTGGACCAATGATCGGAGCTTTGTCCACCGACCCGACCACTGTCGTTCTTTATCCGAAAATCAGTAGGGCATTAATGAAGCAGCCTGGCAGGGGGGAAAGGTCGGTTGATACACATCCCATCCTTGTCCAGATGTCGCTTTGCCCTTCGATCTCCAGAGGGACAGGCTGGTGATAGAGAGAGAACATTCAATGCACCTCCCATCCCTATTCGCCTGTCACTTCGCCACCAGATCCCTGTCAAGAAAGTGGGTGGGTCAGAAGCAGAACATTAAATGTAACACAATCCAGAGGATAAAGATCTCTTTCATTAATAGATATGGAGGACCATCTCCCTCCTATAAATACCCTTCACCAATCTCTGGACAAAGGTAATAAATACTATGATATTGAAAACCCTACATCCATTTTCCTTAGCTCAAATCAATCCCTGACTTAATCATCGGAGAGAGCTCAACTGGGATCTCCGCGGTTCACTCCTATTCTGATATTGTGTTAAGTGTGCAGATCATCTCCAGAAAGTGACCCAACCATGTCGTCAGATACGAGCTCAGGGCCCAGCCTAAGTACCTAATACTTATACGAGAAGGATACACGGTTTACAAATTTCTTAGGCCTCTCCATTGTACCATGAAAAGTCACAACTACAAGACAAAATAGTGTTTGTCTTCAGATAAGCACTCTAAGGTCATCCTCACCTTTAGAGTTGAAGAGGAACTTTCCAGAACTTTAAATTTAAAGGTTGTTTTATTTTTTTTCAGTAAAAGGAGTATTATATTAAGAAAAATAACACAACAGTCAAGGGCTACAAACAACAAAGACCAACCAGAGAGGCCAGTCACAAAACAGTAAACAAAACAACGACAAAAAACTGAAAGAAGAAAGCGTCAAGTTCGGTGGGCAAGGTAAATCTCCTTATTATTCGTATTTTAACATACAATTTTACAAATTATTTAAGCTAAATTTCACTTTATTCTTCTCTTATCACTATATATTTTATAATTGTTTTTGCTATATTAACAAAAAAAATTAAATATGTTTTAGGACACTCCCATTTTATGCAGAGCAGCTATTATGCGTTTTGACACACGTAACGGTTGGTGGTATAAAGCATACCCATTTTGCTTTAAACAACTTAGAACTGCTGCCCACCATGATGAAATTTTGTGCCCAAAACACGATAATCAAATTCCTCTCCCTTGGTAATACAAATCTCAACAATTAGTTTTATTTTATTTTTCCATAAAGTTTAAACACAATTGTTTTAAATTATTAAAACATTACATAAATTTTACATACAGGTTCAAAGTGAGCTTAGTGCTTGAAGATTCAACTGACGAAACCAATGCAATCATAATTGGAAGACCAGCAGAACAGTTGTTTAGAATTTCTTGCAATGAATTGGTTGTTCAAAGAGATTTTACCGACCAACAACAATTGCCATATGCAATTCTGCAAACAAGAGGACAAGTTAAAAATTTTCAAATTTGATTTATTCCAACAGAAATGATCTACTCATTCAAGCAATCTTCGACGACACAATGCCACTTCTTGAACCAACATCGCAATCATCTGACAAAAGTTTGGCTGCACATGACAAAGAAAACATTGCTACCCAAAAGGTTCCACCCATTACCCCACTTCTCTCAAAGAAAATTCCAAGTGCATCTTCCACAAGCTCAGCTGATGCTTCTATAACAGAGGTTACCCCAATTTCAAAAAAAAAGATTTAAAGACACTGTCAAAAGAGCTCTCTTTACCTTTCGCCCATCAAAAAAACCAAAAAGGTTAGAATTTATATAACAATTAACTCCTTTATATAAGTATTTACGCATTTTCTAACATTTACCAATATATTTCTTTTTCTTCCATTTAGCATTTCTGTAAGTCATGTTCGAACCAAAAACAAATCTGAAGAAATTGTTATTACAAAAAGCATGGAGGTAATTGTATTAGATTCTGATTTACCAATCATTAACTTAAAGAAGAAAACAAGTGAAGACAGTTTGGCAACCAGTTCTCCCAACCTGATATTAGAGTTTGTATTCTCTCTTTTACAATTCACTTATCTTATTTAAATACATATTACATGCATAATATTCAATTATTCATACCTTCATTTTTCACTCAATCTTTATATATTAAATTGTAACAAATTGTGTTGAATTTGACAAAATCATCATTTTTGTGATATTCTGATTGATGCAAACTACCTCTCTCACGTTCATATTCCAATGGATAGACACAAGACTCTTTTTACGTCGTTATCTGTCAGCTGTCAGTTATTTTTGGGACTTGCTGAAACGCAATGGTAGGTAGCAATTCAAATGCTACACCCAAAGACATGCACCAGTCTCGAGGCAAAAAGTTGAAGACATCAGCCAATTGGCTATCACTTTTTCAATCCTGCTCTGTTGGTAAGATTTGGAAAAAGATTATGTTCCAAGCACGAGAAAGTTTCTTGATAACGTGGAAAAAAGTACAAACTTCCAAATTCCAATTCATTTCAATCCTAATATTTGTAAAAAAACTTGTATGTATCACAAATTAATCACGTTTCGTCATGCATGAGGATTTTATTCTATATGGTTAAATACGATTAAATGAAAATAAAAAGATAGTGTTATTCCCGTCACATGCAATTTCTTCTTTAATTTCTTAGGCCTCTTCATTGTAGCATGAAAAGTCACAACTACAAGACAAAATAGTGTTAGTCTTCAGATAAGCACTCAAGGCCATCCTCGCCTTTAGAGTTGAAGAGGAACTTTCCGGAGCTTTAAATTTAGGAAAATAGTTCTAAATGCCACCCTTTCTATAATTTTAACTGATAATACCACCCCTCCCAAAAAAATTTGCAAATATCACCTATAAATACATACTTATTGCCCACTTATCGCCCAAATAACACTTTTGGTCAGTTTTTGGTTTCTCTTTCAGCTCTCTCTCTCTCTCTCATAGTTCTCTCTCTCTCTCTCTCTCTCTCTCTCTCTCTCTCTCTCTCTCTCTA
>NW_018923260.1:0-13029 GCF_002207925.1 Prunus avium | reverse complement strand
TCTCTCTCTCTCTCTCTCTCTCTCTCTCTCCATCTAGCTAACTACGCCTCTTCTCACGAAGAAGAAGATCAAGAACAACCTACAAAACCCACAGCTTTGCCCCCAAAACCCAGTTCTTCCTCTTTCTCTCTATTTTCTTCTCTACCCAAATCCAGACCCCAACTTCGTCTCTCTTCGAATCCCCTCTGCAACCTTAACAATCCCAAACAAAACCATCTTTTCTGAATATGACAGCATGTCTTGGCATTAGGTGGCCATTGTTTGAGCATTTTTGTCCAATTTTGGGAGGCTTTGAAGTCAGGGTTTACATGCCCTCTTTAAGAACAGCTTCTTCAGAAAATGAATTGTTGGGAATATGTAAGTTTTGATGTTAAATTGAATTTGATTACTGAAATTGGAATTGTGATTTATTTCGTCTATATTTTGTGTAGAAAATGAAGTATTGGGATTGATTTTGTTTGTCTGAAACAACAAATGTGTTTGTTATTTGTCAATTGATTCTTGCAATTGGTATTGGGATTTTCTATGAACTTGTTATGATTATATCATAGTGAGGTAGCATTGTTGATTTGCTATTGCAATCGTATTGTGATTTTTTGCAGTTGTATTATAGTGGTATTGCTTTTGTACTGCTATGGTATTGCTGTTATATTGATTATTTTTGGTGTTTTATTGATATGTTACTGTAATTTAATAGGAATATATGTTGATATCATTTTTCTTTATCTGCTTGTGATTTGTGTAGGAGTTGAGATTATTCTTGGCTGAAGTATTATTTACGATATCTCTCTCTCTCTCTGCTCTTCATATTTTTCTCAATATTTATATGTTAATTTAATGCCTGGTATTGTTTTGGAACCATAATCATTGTCAATCTCATTGTTTCTTTAAAAGATTGCTGTGAAATTGTTACTCCATTTTCTTCTTTCCTTTGTTTTAAGATATTTTTGTTTGGAGAAAAAGAACTCTGTTTTTGTTATCTAAAAGACTAGGTATCTATGTCCCACATCTTGGGACTAATTGAATGTGCTTTTTGATATTGAAAGGAAGCTAGCATCTTTGGTTGAAAAAATGAAGGTGTTACTACTGAAGTAATTTATACTTGATTTCAATTTGCCTATAAAACTTGTTGATTGGTGCTCAACAAGTTGGGTTTTTGTAGCTTGAGTTACCGTATAATTTAGGATCGCTTTTTGCATGTGTGTGTTTTAATGGATTGGATCTTCTAATCATGTTTCTGAGATGAGTTGTGCAGTAGCGTTGGTTGAAATTAATATGTTATTTATTCATTGAAAGCATATTGTTTCCCGACGGTGAGTACTTGAGCAAATTATAATTTGTTGTAGTTTTGTCTTGACAATTTATGTTTCTTTCTCTTTTTCTTTTCAAATTGCACAAGGAAAAGAAAAGCCGCACCTAACTCATTTCCCTGTCAAGAACAAATTTGAGGTTAACAGTTACATAATATGTTTTAGCTGGTTTGTGCAGGCATTGATGTGCAAGTCATACACTGGCATTGGAGACCATTTTGTGCATAATGTAATGTGTAGACAAAGAGTTCTTTGATATGCCTTCTGAAGACAAAAGTAAAGCTTCTATTATGAAAATGCAAAGCAAATTTGCAGCAAACTGTACACATCATTGATTATGCTTGTTATTATTGGGCCCCAAGACTTAGTAAGGACATCTAAGACATTATGTATTCTTCTTGTGGAGCCGTATGTTTCTAATATTTGTGTAATGTACTTGACACTGTTTTTGAGGTCATTATATTAACACATAAATGTTGAGAAAAATACGAAGAGCGGAGAGAGAGAGAGAGATTGTAAATAATACTTCAGCCAAGAATAATCTCAACTCCTACACAAACCACAAGCAGATAAAGAAAAATGATATCAACATATATTCCTATTAAATTACAGTAACATATTAATAAAAACACCAAAAATAATCAATATAACAACAATACCATAGCAATACAAAGGCAATATCACTACAATACAACCGCAATAAAATCATAATACGATTGCCATAGCAAATCAGCAATGCTACCTCACTATGATATAATCATAACAAGTTCATAGAAAATCCCAATACCAATTGCAAGAATCAAGCGACAAAGAACAAACACATTTGTTGTTTCAGACAAACAAAATCAATCCCAATACTTCACTTTCTACACAAAATACAGACGAAATCAATCACAATTCAAATTTCAGTAATCAAATTCAATTTAACATCAAAACTTACATATTCCCAACAATTCATTTTCTGGAGAAGTTGTTCTTAAAGAGGGCATGTAAACCCTGACTTCAAAACCCCCCAAAATTGGACCAAAATGCTCAAACAATGGCCACCTAATGCCAAGACATGCTGTCATATTCAGAAAAGATGATTTTGTTTGGGTTTGTTTAGGTTGCAGAAGGGATTCGAAGAAAGACAAGGTTTGGGTTTGGATTTGGGTAGAGAAGAAAACAGAGAGGAAAAGGAAGAACTGGGTTTTGAGGGCAAAGCTGTGGGTTTTGTAGGTTGTTCTTGATCTTCTTTTGTGAGAAGGGGTGTAGTTAGCTAGAGAGAGAGAGAGAGAGAGAGAGAGAGAGAAACCAAAAACTGACCAAAATTGTTATCTGGGCAATAAGTGGGCAATAAGTATGTATTTATAGGTGATATTTGCAAAAATTTTGGGGAGGGGTGGTATTTTCATTTAAAATTATAAAAAGGGTGGCTTTTAGATCTATTTCCCTTAAATTTAAAGGTTTTTTTTTTCTGGTAAAAGGAGTATTATATTAAGAAGGATAACACAACAGTCAAGGGCTACAAACAACAAAGACCAACCAGAGAGGCCAGTCACAAAACAGTAAACAAAGCAACGACAAAAAACTGAAAGAAGAAAGCTTAGAAAGCGTCAAGTTCGGTGGGCAAGGTAAACCATCCCGTGAAAGTATGAAGACCAGGGTGATTGGAGGTCGAATGACCCAAGCCTCAGCGCACAACCCCCTTCTTGCTTGCGAAGCCACCCAGTCAGCTGCATGGTTCGCATCTTGAGGAGTCCATGTCCACCAGAGAGAGGAGAATGAAGCTTTTAGCATTCTAATGTCATAGAGGGTAAAGAGTCCAATTTTAGATAGAAATATCTCCCTGGACAGCAGCAAAACAAACCTTGAAATCAGTTTCCACAATAACATTAGTGAAACCTCTTACATGGACCAGCTCTAATCCACTTCGGATCGCATGACACTGAGCCTGCACAACTGGTGATGACTAAAAACAATGCGCACTGCCATCAAGCAGATTACCAGTATGATCCCTTTATCACTACCCCTACAGAGCCTGCATTCATAACTTTGTCCCAAGCATCGACACAGTTAATTTTTGACAGTCCCCACCAGAGGATTGACCCACAGATGACTGTCCAAAGGTGGAGTGTTGAAATGGTTTCTATCATCTTTCAATCTCATATGTGATAGGAATTCCACAACACTCCTATCAGCCAATGAGGCCTTGAGCTCTGGCGATGGTGGGCAGAAATTTGATTTGTCATACACCAAATTACAACGAGTTTTCCAAATAGCCGAGCTAGTAAAGGCAAAATGAGTTATAATCCATCATTTCTCTCCTCCGAATTAAAGGTCTCACACAACCAAAGATCATTAATCCACCTATCCAACGAAGTAAAAGCTTTAGGCAAGCAATAAAAGTGGCAAACCCCACTCTGGCAGCCCAAGGGCAAAGGAAGATTGTATGCTCAATGGATTCAGATTCTTCCATGGAGAAAAGGCAAATAGGAGACTGGTAGAGCTTGCTCCAGAAAATTTCCTGAAATCGTGCCTCAGGTAGAGTAAATAGTTAACCGGAATATGATTGGACAATGATTTCAATCCCAAATCTAACTAATAAAATCTTGCAGCAGAAGTAAATTAACACAAGGATTTTTGTACCCAATGGTACAAGGAAAAAACCCAACCGGGAAAAACCTCTAGAAATCCACTAAGAATGGACTATTACAAGACTCAAGAAGCACTACAAGAAAAAAGGTCTTTCACGACGAAATCTTTTGCGACCAATCCAAATTTGGTCGCCAAACAGGGTTATGGGAGACGAAGTTTTTTAATTCGTCGCCAATAATTTCGTCAGATTTATGAACTAATTGACCATAAAATATGTCCGAATGGCGACCAAAATATTTGGTCGCTAGGGGAGGAATTGGCGACCAATATTAAGATTGGTCGCCTTTAAGCTTGAAAATTATTGGCAACCACAGTATTTCGTCTTTAAGATTGCTTGCGTCGTCTCTAAATTTGAGATGCCGCGAAAATATTTTGTGAGATGCCGCCCAAATATTTTGTGAAACTTGGCGACCAATTGTTTTGGTCGCGGTTCCTGTAAAAAAGAATATAAAGTATTAAAACTGTGTCGTTTTCCTTATTTGGGGGCTGCCGACCAAATAGCTTGGTGGCTGATTCTAGGAGACTATAAATTAAA
Source organism: Prunus avium (assembly GCF_002207925.1). The sequence goes on along the minus strand of NW_018923260.1, from coordinate 8,547 downwards.
AACATTTCCCTAACCGGTTACTTCCCCCAATTTACTTCTCTCGTATCCACTCTCTCCATCTTCCACACCATCGATGCCTTCAACTCCGTCCTCCACGGACGCTCGCAATGAAATCTTCCAACGATGCTGGCCAATCACTTATATACCCACTATCTCTTCGTCCCTCTTCAGATTTCTCATGGCCTTTATTTCTCACTCTCTTTCCCAAAATCATCCTTCATTAATGCCAACCACTTGCTGCTACGGCAACATATACTAGAGATTCTCTGCAATGTGCTCAGCCACATACCAACTCTGATTCAAAGGTGCTTTTATTATTTATTATTTATTTAGCTAATTTTCTGTAATTATTTTATTTTCATTTTGTAAAAATAAAATTTAGTTGGTTTTTGTCTTAGTAACGAATGAAACTATATAAGGATGAAACTCAAAGAAAAAAGAATTCTAAGCAAAGGATGATTCATGCAATTTGGCCAAAAATTAGAAACCTAATTATTTTTCTATTTGAGTCATGACAAATGTCTGTTTGTTCTCTTTTCTGCTAGGCTCTAAGTAAAGGAGTTCCAATTTGATTGCCCAATCCACTTCTGTAGGCTGTAAATTTGACTACAAATCTTTTAAAGAAAAATACTTAAAAAAGAATAAGTGAAAATATTTATTTTATGTAACGAAATTCTCAAGTGTTTTTTTTTTTGAAAATAACGAAATTCTTTGAAGAAACTAGAGCATATTACAGTAATTTAAGAGGGCATGTGGATGAAAGATTCTCACTTTAAAACGGAAAGAAACAAAAGTTATATATATATATATTTTCGAGAAGAAACATAATATTTAAGGTTTGTTTGGGAAACGTTTTACGGTTTCTTTTTGAATAAGCACGGACGTGTTTTATAATTCCTTATATAGTCCTTCAAATATAAGCAAATAATATAGGAACCAAGAGCAAAACATAGTCCAATTCAATTCTAAGTTAAGCACATACATCCGGATGGGCACCACCGTGTAGTGGTTGGGGCTTTGCATCTTCCCAGTAGCATTCCTAGGCTTGACCCCCCACATATGCTTGTGTGTGAGTTTGTAGATATTTATCGACCCTTTCATTAGGAGAGGCATTAAAGAAAACAAATAAAGCAGGTACATCCAACCAACCATAGGATAAAAACATAACCTAATTAGCCACACCAATATCACCATACTCATCATCAAAATCATGACCAACCTCGACACCATCCTCATCATCAAAATTATCACCACTATCGTCGACGGCGACGACGACGACGACGGCGACGTATGTTCTTTATATGGTTGGATTCAGCATGAAAAACTACAGAACCCAACATGGAACAAATGCCAAAAGCATTTACATAAATGTAGAAAAAGTTTGGAAGTATCTAAAGAAAGAAAAAGTGAGTTTTATAAAAGGATTTTTTTGTAGAAATGTCACATGAACTTATACTTTAGTTTTAGTTTGTCACCTTAAAGACCTCTCCTCCCTCTGTTTGTTTCTCACCCACAACCTCACCATCCCATCCTCACCCACAGCCCCAGCCCCACCCTCCCATTCTATTTGATGACTGCCTGCCAAGTACATAAGCGAATTATCCGCGTACCGACCGTACCGTACCGACGGTTTGGTTTGGTTTGGTTTGGTTAAATAATTATTTTTTAATTTTAATTATTCCAATCCGATCCGTACCGAAATGTTTGGTTTGGTTAACGGAAACAAAATTCCTAACCCGATGGAAACCCGTACCGATCCGATATTTATACTTATTTTATTATTTGAATACAAAACAAGAAACCAAAGGTAAATACAATCAGCATTTTGTATCACTGCTTTATCACCACTGTATCACTTCTTTATCACCATTGTATCACTTACCTGGTACTGTAGCACTGTTTGGTTAGAGGAATTTGTGAACTTCCTATATTTTCTAGTTTCGACCTTTGTCCCGTTTTTTACCTGTAACTTTCCAACTGTTGATCCAAATTTTATGTTCTTTATATGGTTGGATTCAGCATGAAAAACTACAGAACCCAACATGGAACAAATGCCAAAAGCATTTACATAAATGTAGAAAAAGTTTGGAAGTATCTAAAGAAAGAAAAAGTGAGTTTTATAAAAGGATTTTTTTGTAGAAATGTCACATGAACTTATACTTTAGTTTTAGTTTGTCACCTTAAAGACCTCTCCTCCCTCTGTTTGTTTCTCACCCACAACCTCACCATCCCATCCTCACCCACAGCCCCAGCCCCACCCTCCCATTCTATTTGATGACTGCCTGCCAAGTACATAAGCGAATTATCCGCGTACCGACCGTACCGTACCGACGGTTTGGTTTGGTTTGGTTTGGTTAAATAATTATTTTTTAATTTTAATTATTCCAATCCGATCCGTACCGAAATGTTTGGTTTGGTTAACGGAAACAAAATTCCTAACCCGATGGAAACCCGTACCGATCCGATATTTATACTTATTTTATTATTTGAATACAAAACAAGAAACCAAAGGTAAATACAATCAGCATTTTGTATCACTGCTTTATCACCACTGTATCACTTCTTTATCACCATTGTATCACTTACCTGGTACTGTAGCACTGTTTGGTTAGAGGAATTTGTGAACTTCCTATATTTTCTAGTTTCGACCTTTGTCCCGTTTTTTACCTGTAACTTTCCAACTGTTGATCCAAATTTTATGTTCTTTATATGGTTGGATTCAGCATGAAAAACTACAGAACCCAACATGGAACAAATGCCAAAAGCATTTACATAAATGTAGAAAAAGTTTGGAAGTATCTAAAGAAAGAAAAAGTGAGTTTTATAAAAGGATTTTTTTGTAGAAATGTCACATGAACTTATACTTTAGTTTTAGTTTGTCACCTTAAAGACCTCTCCTCCCTCTGTTTGTTTCTCACCCACAACCTCACCATCCCATCCTCACCCACAGCCCCAGCCCCACCCTCCCATTCTATTTGATGACTGCCTGCCAAGTACATAAGCGAATTATCCGCGTACCGACCGTACCGTACCGACGGTTTGGTTTGGTTTGGTTTGGTTAAATAATTATTTTTTAATTTTAATTATTCCAATCCGATCCGTACCGAAATGTTTGGTTTGGTTAACGGAAACAAAATTCCTAACCCGATGGAAACCCGTACCGATCCGATATTTATACTTATTTTATTATTTGAATACAAAACAAGAAACCAAAGGTAAATACAATCAGCATTTTGTATCACTGCTTTATCACCACTGTATCACTTCTTTATCACCATTGTATCACTTACCTGGTACTGTAGCACTGTTTGGTTAGAGGAATTTGTGAACTTCCTATATTTTCTAGTTTCGACCTTTGTCCCGTTTTTTACCTGTAACTTTCCAACTGTTGATCCAAATTTTATGTTCTTTATATGGTTGGATTCAGCATGAAAAACTACAGAACCCAACATGGAACAAATGCCAAAAGCATTTACATAAATGTAGAAAAAGTTTGGAAGTATCTAAAGAAAGAAAAAGTGAGTTTTATAAAAGGATTTTTTTGTAGAAATGTCACATGAACTTATACTTTAGTTTTAGTTTGTCACCTTAAAGACCTCTCCTCCCTCTGTTTGTTTCTCACCCACAACCTCACCATCCCATCCTCACCCACAGCCCCAGCCCCACCCTCCCATTCTATTTGATGACTGCCTGCCAAGTACATAAGCGAATTATCCGCGTACCGACCGTACCGTACCGACGGTTTGGTTTGGTTTGGTTTGGTTAAATAATTATTTTTTAATTTTAATTATTCCAATCCGATCCGTACCGAAATGTTTGGTTTGGTTAACGGAAACAAAATTCCTAACCCGATGGAAACCCGTACCGATCCGATATTTATACTTATTTTATTATTTGAATACAAAACAAGAAACCAAAGGTAAATACAATCAGCATTTTGTATCACTGCTTTATCACCACTGTATCACTTCTTTATCACCATTGTATCACTTACCTGGTACTGTAGCACTGTTTGGTTAGAGGAATTTGTGAACTTCCTATATTTTCTAGTTTCGACCTTTGTCCCGTTTTTTACCTGTAACTTTCCAACTGTTGATCCAAATTTTATGTTCTTTATATGGTTGGATTCAGCATGAAAAACTACAGAACCCAACATGGAACAAATGCCAAAAGCATTTACATAAATGTAGAAAAAGTTTGGAAGTATCTAAAGAAAGAAAAAGTGAGTTTTATAAAAGGATTTTTTTGTAGAAATGTCACATGAACTTATACTTTAGTTTTAGTTTGTCACCTTAAAGACCTCTCCTCCCTCTGTTTGTTTCTCACCCACAACCTCACCATCCCATCCTCACCCACAGCCCCAGCCCCACCCTCCCATTCTATTTGATGACTGCCTGCCAAGTACATAAGCGAATTATCCGCGTACCGACCGTACCGTACCGACGGTTTGGTTTGGTTTGGTTTGGTTAAATAATTATTTTTTAATTTTAATTATTCCAATCCGATCCGTACCGAAATGTTTGGTTTGGTTAACGGAAACAAAATTCCTAACCCGATGGAAACCCGTACCGATCCGATATTTATACTTATTTTATTATTTGAATACAAAACAAGAAACCAAAGGTAAATACAATCAGCATTTTGTATCACTGCTTTATCACCACTGTATCACTTCTTTATCACCATTGTATCACTTACCTGGTACTGTAGCACTGTTTGGTTAGAGGAATTTGTGAACTTCCTATATTTTCTAGTTTCGACCTTTGTCCCGTTTTTTACCTGTAACTTTCCAACTGTTGATCCAAATTTTATGTTCTTTATATGGTTGGATTCAGCATGAAAAACTACAGAACCCAACATGGAACAAATGCCAAAAGCATTTACATAAATGTAGAAAAAGTTTGGAAGTATCTAAAGAAAGAAAAAGTGAGTTTTATAAAAGGATTTTTTTGTAGAAATGTCACATGAACTTATACTTTAGTTTTAGTTTGTCACCTTAAAGACCTCTCCTCCCTCTGTTTGTTTCTCACCCACAACCTCACCATCCCATCCTCACCCACAGCCCCAGCCCCACCCTCCCATTCTATTTGATGACTGCCTGCCAAGTACATAAGCGAATTATCCGCGTACCGACCGTACCGTACCGACGGTTTGGTTTGGTTTGGTTAAATAATTATTTTTTAATTTTAATTATTCCGATCCGATCCGTACCGAAACGTTTGGTTTGGTTAACGGTTAACAATATCCCTTATTCGACGAAAAGGAGATGAGAAGTTGCAGAGGGACCTGCAACTTTTCTTTCTTTTTTGGTACAGAACGTGGCAAATACAATGATTAAAGCTATATGAATTGGAACATATGTTGACTATTCAAATGTGCACAAGGAATCTTAGTATTTAAATATTGTAAGGAATGAATCATTTAGCTTTAATCTTTAGTTTCAATTGCAAAAAGCTATATGTAATATCACTCATGTCTTTTTGTTTAATTTAATTAATTTGTGTTTCAATTGCAAAAACCTTCAGTTCATCTACTAGTCCTATGTCAAACGTAATTTGTGGGTTATTTTATGGATGATGATGTTGAGAAGAAGAAAAAAAGAGTGGGGCCTCCTACCTCAAATTATTGGGATTGTGCTAGAGTCTTGATCAAGTTATTGAAGTTATACTACGAAGCCACTTTGATTAATGAGTTACAAAAAGGAGTCAAGGATTTTTTAATCCACATGTACAAAATTGAGACTGGTAAGTAATTTTAATTTTTTATATTTCTTTTGGTTTTCAATTACATTCATATGACATATGTTTATTTTCTCATTTTCATAATTTGTTTAATGATGTAGAGGTATATTCTAATTCTCAAATGAAAGAGAAAGTGGTTGCTAGTCCATCTTGACTACATATTAAATGGTATAGTGATGAATAACCTTCCTTAATCTCAAATAACATGCCCATGTACTTGATATTTATTCTTTAACTTTGTTTTTCTTTGGCTACAGTACACAAATCAGATTTGGATTGAAGATTACTAGGCCTCTATGCTGCAATTTTTGGTTCTTTGAAGTGTTTAAACTAATTTCTTATTATTTTGTAACGTTATTTGCTATTTTATTATGTAGTTTCAATGTTCGTTTGTAACTTTAAAATTAAGTTATTTGATTTTGTATTTTATAAGGATAATTTGGTGTATATGTTTAAGTGAGAGAAAAGTAGAATCGTCTGTTTAGAAAAACTTCTTTGGTTTGAAAGAAAGAAAGAAAACTACTCAATCTTAAAGAAAGAAAAGTTATTGCATGATTAAAGACAAAGTTACATTAAAAACATTTCTTTGTCATGAGCTTTCAACTTTCAAGAGAGAAAGTTGCGTACATGGGCTTTCAACTTTCAAGTGCTTTCAACTTTCAAGAAAGAAAGTGGCATTGAGCTTTCAACTTTTATGAAAGAAAGTTAAGTTGTCGACAAAATTTTCTTTGACATTAAAAATATTCTTTTGGGGTGAAGTATGAGGTTCTGCGTGTTGTTTTTGGGATGGGAAAGATTAAACAGCTTGTTGTTGTACTATTGTGATTTACCTTTTGGCTTGTTTTATGAAATATCAGTTACCAAAAAAAAGCTACGATTTGTAATTGTGTTTTCTTGGTCAAATCCAGCCGCCGTGCCTTATTTGACCCACGAGTGTAAATATACGGGTCCTTGCAATATAGAAAGAACAATTAATTTGCACTAGATTTTGGTGCTGCAATCCTAAAAACATCCTCCCTCACCACAAATCGTAGCTTTCAGCTGCTTATTTTTAAATTATTTTTATTTTATTACAATATGTGCCCTTTGTAATTCTTTTGGCTTTTGTTCAAAGTTCAAACACCCTCCTTTTTTTCTTCAAGTATATAAAGGGCACAGCCACTTTTTTGGTACCAAGAAAAAACCAAACCCCAAAACTGAAAACTCAATCCACATGGAGATGGAATCTGCTAGTTTCTTCCAATTTTCTAGTGCCTCAGATTTCTCACCAAGTCTTCTTTTGTGTCTTGAATTTATTTACATTTACATATATGTTTGTTTAGTAGTTATGCTTATGCCGTTGGAATTTCCTTGTTAATTAGAGAATTTGAAATAGACTCTACTCTTATTTCAAAGTTTCAAGATACTGTTATTATCACTGGTAGTCTGGTACACAAATGCATCATTGGATTATGACCAAAAAAAAATTTATTATTGGATACCCATGCTCACTTTTCTTCTTTCAAGTTGTATTTGTTACCTTTTTTCTGTTTGTCAGACTTTACTCCTGCCTCAGTTTTGAGCTAGTTTGATATTGAAAAAAACTGCTTTTGATGTGCTGCAAGAATAATGAAAAAAATCAGTTAGGCATTTGATAAACTATATTTGAAGAGAATTGTGAGCAATTGGTAAACTTTTATACATAATAATGAGTATATAGAATGACAAAAAAAGCCACGAGATATAAAAAAGCCACGCTATCTTAGAAACCCCACATCCCTCCTAGGGTCAAGACTTTTCTCTATTTCCCTCTTGTTTGTTTTCTCTCTTCTTCTTCGTCCTCTTTCTTTCCCTTCTCTGTTCTCTTTGTTTTGGATAGTGGGTAGAGATAGTTTCCTTTTCTTTCTTTTAATTTTTTTTGCTGGGCTAAGAAAAAAAAAGCAAAATACCTTGTGGAGGGATTGCGAGATGAATGTGTGGTCGGCGTCGCTAAAGGCAAAAGGTGGAGAGACCTTTCTACTAACCAAGACTGCAGGTACATTATAGTATAATAAGTTGAAGGTAGAAAAATTGAAAGAACAAAAAAATTCTTGGAACCATAATTGTGGACAGAACAGAGAAAATTGATAGGAAAATAAAAAATTTCTGTTAAAAAAAACACCTTCAAACTCTTTTTTTTTTTTGGAAGTGAGAGAAGCAACACAGAATCGAGGAAAACAAACTCATTTTACCGGGATGCACAATTTTGCACGCTTGGGATTGAATTTTCGTTTGGCCTCAGAGACAGAGGGAGGAGATGCCTAACGTTGGGTTGTGTGGATCGATGAGATTTGGGGTTGAGCTTAAGAGAGAGAGATCGGCAGATTTGAATAGGTGGTATAATGTCGGGTATTTTGCTGGGTTGTAAGAAAGAGAGGGTGGATTGTAGTGGGTGGGTAGGAGAAGGGACCTTGAAAAGAGATTTGAGTTTCAACTTGCAGGGCATCCATTCCCTAAATTCACCATATGTGCCTAGATGTGCAAATCGAGCAGCTCATGCAGCAGCTTCGATTGGTTTGAGAGCTATGGAACTGAAAAGTTGGGTCACCAGAAAAGATGCTTCTTCTTTGAAGATATGGGAATTGGCCTTGTCTTCTTAAAATTTTGTTCTGCATGCCTTATATATTTTTATTCCTTCATGTCTAACCAATACATGATAATAAAAGTAATATGGGAGAAAGTAACGATATTATTGTTTTCCTTTGATTTAAAATCTTTAAATTCATAATTGTATAGCCTTTTTTAATTTTAAAGTCTTCTCAGTTTGAGATATAAACTAGCTGAACTC